>JACVVK020000355.1:387500-447500 GCA_018292915.2 Batillaria attramentaria
CCCCCGGACGTAGCGAACACTTGATATTTATGCATGCGTGAAAAGGCAAGGCAAGGCAGACACTATCATCGTCATCATGATTTGTCGACATCGTCATCACGCCACATCACGTCTGAGAAACGTCATCTATCCCTGGATTTTACTATGGGAGGAAAACCAGAGGAACCGAAGAGTAACCCCCGATGGACACCTCGTAAGCCATGAAAAATTTGTATCTTTGATGTCTGGTGTTAGAGAATGCATTTGGTTCATGTGAGCGTGCGGGTTTTTTTTGTTTGTTTTGTTCAGTTCGTGGCGCTTTGAGCTAAGCAATTGAGATAAAACACCTAAATTAATGCAGTTGTTTCCATCACAGATTTATGACAGGGTTTGGTCTAGTGGTTAAGGTCTCCGACTTCGGATCCTAAGCTAGCTGGTTCGATCCCTGGTGGACTGGAATTTGTTTGTAGTTGTCATTCCAAATCGAGTCAAAATCATATTCAGACTCGTTTACGGTGCCTGCCGCGCCCTCGTGTACACACGCACGCATAAATATCAAGTGTGCACGCTAAAACTCCCACGTCCATCTTTCCAAGAAGAGTAGGCTGTGGCCGGTGGTGTGGTACACAGAAATACTCTCGCACACTCCAGCGTGGATAGCAGGGTGGAGGTTTGCACATAAAGTAGCGCTTTTAGCGGCAGCAGGCTTTCACCGCTTCGTCCTCCAGCCCTACGGCGCCACGAGCATTTCGGTAGAGATGGATTTGTGCACCGAGGAGAAGTATAACATACAATGCCAGACCACGGCTCGAACTGGGATCGAAACCACGTACTTCAACGTGACAGCGGTTCCGTAACGCGCCAGTGGGCGCGTACTGCCCAGTGAGTCACGTACAGCTGGTCCCGAGAGGATGAGACGGTCAGTCGTCAAAACCCATACGGCATGGAGGCTTAACGCCCCCAGAAATTATTCTGCCTAGGGTTAGGCACGGTGTTGTTTCTGTGGACCCTGTTTGGAATCTGGTGGTTTGTAGCAATTCCTGATGGTGTGTGGGTGGGTGTTTGGGTGTTTAACGTCCTTTTCCACCACATCCGGGTGCTATCAAAGACGGGGCAACGATGAAAAAGGCAGCACAAATATTTGGCCCCAGCAGGGATACGAACTCACGACCCGAGCATTAGAAGTCCAACGCTCTACCATTCGGCCACCCCGGCTCGCACTCCAACGAGGACTGAGAGTAAACGATCTTGTGATTTTTTTTTTTAAAAACTCCTGTCAGTTGCGTGTCCCTAATTGGTCTGTGCATGGCAAATTTTGTTTCTTGACAGAAGCAATTTTTAGGGGGTGACTATGATGCCCGAGCTTAACAGGGAAATCAGAATTTGCTGTTCAAGCAGGCAGATGCAGACTGGAGTGGGATTACTAAGAGCTGAAGTGGGGCTGTGTAGAATAGAGGATGACAACGTTGTACACATAATGTCCACAACCACCCAACATGGTGCCGCTAATGAGAACTGTATGTCGCAGTCTCCACCGCCCAACGGCCGTCTGTTGACAACACTGACACTGTTCACACTCTGACATCATTACTATCAACACCATCAGCCGTCAGTAGGGGAGAGTGGGGCAAGTTAGGCCTGGCCTAGTTCGGGTAACCCAGTGAGTGATCGGGGAAGTCACATCCTGAGTTACGGATCCAAGCGAACAAACTTTTTGGTGGCTACATCTTTTGCGTGGTGGCTACGCACAGGAAAACGTCAGGTTAATGTAAGAAACATGGCAGCGTACCTAGGCTGTACGATGATGTTGACTAGCTGAGATTGATTGAAAGTAGAATGGGATCCCCTATGGCGCACGGCGGACCTCACCTCGCAGTGTTAGCGTTGGGCACTTTCCACTGAGACAGGCACGCACTGTTGCTTGTAGGGCTAAAGTGTATATTTTCAAGCGCCAATCGTGTCCCATCATTATATAAATATTGGTCCAGCCACCATAGAGATATTAATGTGTTGATGTTTTTCTTATGGTTGGATCCATGACCCTCGATTACAGGAGAGGGATATCATGACCAGGCCTGGCCCTACTTTCCCTTGTTCCTCTTCCGTCTGTTGTGAGTGTGGCCGAGGGACACAAATACACAGGGCCTCAAAATGCCTATATATTCCCTGTTAGCCTCAGGGATCACATTCACCCTCCACAACTGCTTCAGTCTAGAAGCAATTACTACCATGAACAGACCATTCAAAGGCACGCACCTGACAGGGGTTTAAAAAATTGAATGTCTCCTTTCCGCTCACGCCTCGCTGGACTAATGCACGTCTACTTCCTGTTTAGGCCAGAGAGGCAGTGCACACAAATCCGCTTGCTTCACCTGTGTCCCACCTATGTGCAATAAGTCCCGGTGTCACAGGATATTTCGGAACCGGACGAATGGTTAACCATTCCGATTTATTCTGGCCCTGGTGGCAGGATTTTTCGGAACTATTCCGATTTATACTGACTCTGTGCGGGATAAATGGGAATGGTTCCGAAATATCCTAGGATTTTTGGGAACCGGTTCCGATTTATCCTGGTTCCGAAATATTCTACGACACCGGCTTCACTGGCAGCTTGCCTTTTTCTGTTACCGCCTGGCATGCACCTTGACCTACATAACGCAAAAATCACGCTTTCTCATGACAACAAAAATCACTACATGCTAGCATTCTCGCCAAACAGGCTACCCTAAATAAACACCAAACATGACGCACAGTCAGTTTGTGTCCTTATGCCCGTGTAGTTTCTGTGCTAGTGTTATATGATGTTTTTATTGTTGATTTACCTGTTTGTTTACAATAAAGATCACAGAATTAGTTGAACACTTACCTGATACCTTTATTAACCTGTTGTGATTGTCACAGTACCTCCTGCCCTGATGTCAACACAGCCTAGCCTTGCTTCCCCCTGTTTCCATCTGTACCTCCAGTCCTAGTGCAAACAAAGCCTAGCCCTATTTCTCGTTTCCGTCTGTACCTCCTGTCTTGGTGCTAACAGAGCCTAGCCCTACTCACTCCCATGTTTTTATCTGTACCTCCTGTCCTGTGCTAACACAGCCTAGCCCTATTTTCCCATGTTTTCATCTGTACCTCCTGTCCTGGCGCTAACACAGCCTAGCCCCACTCTCCCATGTTTTCGCCTGTACCTCCTGTCCTGGTGCTAACAGGACCAAGCCCTAATTCCGCTGTTTCCGTCTGTACCTCCTGTCCTGATATCAACATGGCGTAGCCCTACTTTCCCCTGTTTCCGTCTGATGTCACAGTACCTCCTGTCCTGATGTCAACACAGCCTAGCCCTGCTTTCCCCCTTCGTGTTGTCTGGACATAAAACCCACCGTGTTGGGAAGATTTGCCTGTAGTCCCAAGACGGGACCTGGTGCTGTATTCAAACAAACACCGCTCGTGTGTGTCGAGCTTTTAGTCATTAATTGTTTCCTATCCCCTGGCGACAATTAGCGATGGAAGCAAACTGTATGCACGGCTATTTTGAAACAGGTTCTCTATTTTTTGTGTGTGTGTGTGTGGGGATATTTCCCCCAGAATATCGCTAATGCGAAAATGACGAGGGTGCGCCTCACGTTGGAGCAGAATGTCTTTGTGGAGAAAATCAGCCTGGCAGCCTTTGCTTCCCTAGTGCTCGGCCACCCGGCCATGTAGGCGCTTAATGGATGCACGTGACGCGCGACAGTGTGACAATTCACAAATAATTAATATTGAAAGGTGAGCGGGAAACGTGAAGCTAAACACTTTCACACGGCTGTTACGGCGCTCTGTCTGGGCTTTTCCGTGAGTGGGCTGATGTGTTGTAACTTGAAACTTTTGAGTCTTTTGCGACTGGGCTAATGTGTTTTACTGTACGGTTCTGGGTGGGCTGATTTGTTTTACTCTGAGGTTTTAAGTCCGTTCTGAGTTAACTGATGCCATTCGCCTAAAGGTTCTCAGTCCGTGCTGAGTTCACCTGCAATAAGCACTGTCAACCTCATGATTTGATGGTACCCTCCCCCCTCCCCCCCAAATCCAAACAAACATGCAAACAAAGGAAAAAAAACAACAAACAACAACAACAAACAAAACAACAACAACAATCAAACAAAACAACAACAACAACAACAACAACAAAACAAACACTCCCCAAACAAAACAAAACAAAACAAAATAAAACAAAACCAAAAACCATCAAAAACAAACAAACAGAACAAACAAAACGAAACAAAGCAAAACAAAAAGAACAGCACACACACATACACACACACACACACACACACACACACACACACACACACACACACACACACACACACACACACAAACCAAACCAACCAACCAAACAAACAACAAGAGCCCCTCCCGCTCGAAAAAAACCCAAAAGCAAAAACCAATTAACAACAAAAAACCCAAAACCAAACCAAAAAACAAAACAACAACAACAACAACAACAACAACAAAACACCAAAAGAACAACAAAAAAAAAAAAACACCCCCAACACAAACAGAAAAACAAACAGCCCCCCCTCACCCCCCCACCCCCCCCCACCCCCCAAAAAAATCAACAACAAAAAACCAAAAAAAAACAAACAAAAAAAAAAAACACCAAACCAAACCAAACCAAACCAAAACAAAACAACACCAACAAAAATCCGAAACCAAAACATACAAAAAGCCCAACGAAACTACCAAAAACCCCCCAACATAAAACAGAAACGAAAACACAGTAATCATTAAAAGGAATGTTGCGCATTAAGCTTGGTCCTTATCTGCTTCTGCTGAGAACTAGCTAAGATCACCTCCAAGGACACAAACCTAAAAAAATATAGTATTGGTTTTTCTCAGAGAGAGAGAGAGAGAGAGGAATCTCCTATTGCAATATCCAAACTCCTTGTTTACATGCAATAGAAATCAGGATGGAAAACTCTCATAAAACCACTTCCTTGTCAGTGACCTGCAATGGCGCCTAAAGTCTCGTACTCGGTGAACGCTCGGGCACAATCTGTTGAACAACTCCTGAAAGACAACGCCCAATTCATCTCAACGCAAACACACACGAGGGGGGAAATCCGATTTCAATAACGGTTGCCTCCAGAAGAGAGAGAGAGAGAGAGAGAGAGAGAGTCGCTGGTCTCCCAGCAGTGGGGGAGATCGTTTGAGCGGCTACCGTGTAGTGGCTGTTCACACTCCTCTCAGCCACTCCATGTGTCTCCTTCACACACCTCCTGTTTCTCTCTCTCACGGCGAGTGACGCAAGGATGCCCACACACTCCTTCCAACGGCACGTCCCGTTTCACAAGATCCAGTTGGGGTGATCGGTTTTGGGGCTGGTTGGCCAGCTAGAATGACGTCACCAGGACAGGACAAAGCTAATAGCCTGACCTCCACGTTGCTGCCTCCCACACACATTCCATCCCCGCCTTCTCTGACAGTCACGCCAAGATTCAATCATCACGCCATCCCACTACCATACATTCAACACACCGCCATACATACATTCAGCATACCGTCCCACCACTATACATTCACCACGCCCTCCCAACATTTCATTTCTTCAGGCCGTCCCAAAGCATTCACCACGCCATCCCACCATCATTCATTTCAGCAGGCCGTCCCAAAACTATGCACATCCATCATGCCATCCCACCTCAAACATTTAGAACGCCATTCTACCGCCATACATTTACCTCGAGATCCCACCACCATACATTCATCACGCCATCCCACCGCCATACATACATTCAGCATGTCATTCCACCACCTTACATGCATTCAGCATGTCATTCCACCACCTTACATTCAGCACGCCCTTCCACCGACATACATACATTCAGCAGGCCATCCCACCACCATACATGCATTCAGTACACGCTATCCCACCACCATACATGCATTCAGCATGTCATTCCACCACCTTACATTCAGCATGCCATTCCACAATTTTATATTCAGCATGTCATTCCACCACCTTACATTCAGCATGCCATTCCACAATTTTATATTCAGCATGTCATTCCACCACCTTACGTTCAGCATGCCATTCCACAATTTTATATTCAGCATGTCATTCCACCACCTTACATTCAGCATGCCATTCCACAATTTTATATTCAGCATGTCATTCCACCACCTTACATTCAGCATGCCATTCCACAATTTTATATTCAGCATGTCATTCCACCACCTTACATTCAGCATGCCATTCCACAATTTTATATTCAGCATGTCATTCCACCACCTTACATTCAGCATGCCATTCCACAATTTTATATTCAGCATGTCATTCCACCACCTTACATTCAGCAAGCCATCCCACCACCATACATGCATTCATTCCACCACCATACATTCAGTATGCCATTCCATCACTTTATTTTCAGCACGCCATCCCACCACTACCCGTTCAGCACGCCATCGGAAAAGTCACTGTGTATCACATATCGCCATTTTTAAGTTGTTTCTCCAAAGAGAAACAACTTTTATAGGATGGGGCAGATCTCGCTGCGCGCAGCAGCAAGTTTCAGTGATACAAAACAAGACTTTGACGTTTCTCCAGACAATACATACTTTCACGCAGACAGTGACATAACGAAATCTGCGTCATAGACACTTTACGTGCACACTATGCTGCTGCGTTCTTTTTGGCGGGAGTTGTGCGACGTGTGTGTGTGTGTGTGTGTGTGTGTGTGAGATGTAATTGTGGCTATGTCCTAAACCACCTCGTTTTGTTTCTTTCAAGAGACCGTTGCCAATCGCTGCCTGCTTATCGCCCTGTTTCCTTTTTTTCAAGTGACAGACAAAATGGTGCTTGCGTCGGTATTGTGTTTACCTACAACCCTCTCCATGTCCGCTCGTCTCACCACAGTCCTGGGAAACAGCTCACCTGGCCTCGTGAGGCGCCTGTCACGTGGTACACAAGGTCCGGTCTGTGTGACGCCAAGTTGCTACTTCCGACACAATCTCGTAAAACATGGCGCAGCTGAAAATAGCGGTCCGCTTCTCTGGCAACAGTCAGTGTTAAAACACTACATCGTTAGCTAGGAGCGTATACAGACTACTTTTAGCGGTATTTATACACCATTGTTAGCAGATCACGAACCATAGAGATACAGACACAGATACCTTTATTGTCCATAAAAGGAAATTTGACTCCGGCTTCACCGACAAGTAAACGAATAAACACATGAGATCATACAAGGAGTGTTGGCTTATATAACAGGTTACAGACCGGCATTATATTAGCTTTAGCTGGCACACAAGCTTTTCTCTTTAGGCAACTTGAAAAACTTGCCAGCTGATTGGCTGCATACTTGGTGTGAGTGTGGCAACTGTTTTGGTGATTCCAAAGAGGGTGGGTTCAAAATACCTATTGCATGCTGTAAACATGGCCTGAGAGACCGTACTGACTGATTTTGAAGACCCCAGATGATTTGATTATGTTCAGGAACTGAAGCAGGTAGCCCGCAGCTGTGAAATCTGACTAGTTTTGAGGAGTGGTATAGGAAAAAAATAACAAAAAATAATCAACTGCCCAAACGTTATCCTGTTAGGTTTATTTCACACAGGACATGTGTAGCAACTTGCTGTGAAAAAAAAATGAGTTGGTAATTTGAAAAGAACTTGTGTTTTAGTGGTCTCAATGGTTGCGCAGTCATGAAAAAAGTGTGCCTTTGCTGCTTGACTTTTCCTGTATGGGTTGGATCAGTAAAAGCGCTGCTGTAAGAGAACCAAGAAGTTTTGAGAGCTCATCGTTGGCAGTGTATCTTGAAAATGGATGAGGTGTAAGTGGCAAATTATCTTTGCAGAAAAGTGAGTTTAAGGGGTGTTAACAATCTCTCTCTCACTCTCTCTCTCTCTCTCTCTCTCCTCATGCATCCAGCTGCTGCAGCACCATCTTACGTAAACGGCAATTGACAGGGGAGTTGGTCTAGTAGACTTCGGATCGTGAGCAGCTTGGCTCGAGTCCCCGGCGGGCAGGAATAGGGTGGGATTTTTCCCTTACCATATCGAGTCAAATTCACAAGCAGACTCGTTTACGGTGCCTGTCTCGCCTTCGCGTACACACGCACGAACAATATCAAGTGTGCACGTTAAAGATCATTTCCAAACGGTTGGGGCCGCGAAATGGAAAACAGTTAACGGCATGCACAGCTACACTGACATTCGTCCTCGTCTTCTGTGTCTAGCAGCAGAATGTTTGAGCAGTACAGCACGTTTAAAATTGTCACTGGAAGTAGAAAAATACATGTACTATGATATGAGAAAATGTTTCAGGGATTGCATTGTTAAATTACGGCTCGGTTTACTGCCATTGAACGGTAGCGCATTTCGCAAAGTCACCGCAGAGGGAACTCCGAAATTGTGTCCTTATTGTACAGATACTACGGAAGATGAAAGGCATGTCATTCTCGATTGTCCAGTATATACAAGGGTGGGTGGGTGTTTGGGGGTTTAACGTCCTTTTCCACCACATAGGGTGATATCAAAGACGGGGCAACGATGAAAAAGCCAGCACAAATATTTGACCCCAGCCGGGATCGAACTCACGACCCGAGCATTAGAAGTCCAACGCTCTACCATTCGACCACCCCGGGTCCCCGTCCAATATATACAAACATTCGACAGAAATACCTTGTTCACTACTTTATGCAGTGCAATGATGAATCTGTAACAAAAGTCCTGGGATTCTTCATTATTCCACTCTGTTAGAATACGGGGGAGGGGGGGGAGGGTACCTGCACAACATTGGCCATTAAGCTAGGCAGTATCGAGAGCGCTTTGACATAGTCAGTGTACTACAAATTATCTAAGTGAGTGTGTCTATGTATTTTACGTGTTGTGTGTTTTACTTCACCATGTGTTTTGGGCTGGTGGCCCGTAATCATAAACGTTCGAGTTCGAGTCCTCAGTATGTTGAGGCTGGCCAGTTAATTAGAAGAAAAAGAAGAAGAAGAAGAAACACGACCGTTAGTTGTAATTAGACCATTCTTAGAAACAGCACACGTCACACATAGGTTAGCATTACTTAGACCCTTCTCGGCAAAAACATAAACCATTCTTTCGCAAATTCAGTTTTTTTCTAACTCGTTCCGAACTCGCGTGTCTTGTAATGTGCCGAATACATATCACACAAAAACTGAAAGGTCTGAAGCAGAGCTGAGAATTGTATTGCCGGTTCTTCTTTTAACAGCACGCGAAGTCTAATTAAAACGGACGCCTGCCGTTCTCAACAATAACTGCCTTCCGACCGTCTAGCTGACAACGGTGTGATATTAGCAACATCGTTGAAACGAGGCTCTCCAAGAGGAACCTGCATTGGTGAGATCTTTTCCTTCCCAAGCCGCGGCCCTGTGGAGTCAACTCGCTACAAGCCGTTAAGACGCGCAGAATCCCGTGCCGGTTTCAAAGGCTGTCTTCAAACCCATCTATTTAAAACTGATCGGTCGGTGGTCTAGTGGTTAAGAGACTTTGCCAAACTAATACAACAGGTCAGGTTCGAGTCCCATTCGGGGCAAAGAATTGTTCCTTCTCGTACGTGGCACCGTTCATTCGGGCCGATCGATGGGGGGTTCTCTCCGGGTACTCCATCTTCCTTCCCCTCTGCTCTGTTTTGGAAATGTTCAGCCCACAAAATTTGAAAATAAATGCAGTTCTAAATTCCGAAACTTGACTAGCTGAGTTGACCCTTCGCACCACGTGGTTGTTACCCAATTTCGTGAATTGGCTTAAAGCGCCGCGAACTGAACCCAACACGCACGCTCACGCGAATCACACGCATTCTCTCACACACTGGACATACAATCACGTGGTGCTAAGGGTCAGCTCAGCTATGTAAGTTTCGGAATTTAGAGTTGCATTTATTTTTCAAAGTTGGTGGGCTGAACATTTCCAAAGCAGAGGGGGAGGAAGCCGGAGTACCCGGAGAGAACCCCCGACGATCGGCCCGAATGAACGGTGCCACATACGAGAAGGGAACATTCTTTGCCCCGAGTGGGACTCGAACCCCTGACCTTTCGCATTGGTGACAAGTCCCTTAACCACTAGACGACCCCCATGTACACCCATGTTTTGGCTCTCTATATTATCATTATTATTATTGTGTAGGGGTGGGTGGGTGGGTGTTTGGGGTTTAAGGTCCTTTTCCACCACATAGAAGAGAGATTTCGTTACATTAGGGCATTGCTATAGCAGGATTTCGCTCTAGAAGGATTACAAGTTTGAATTGCAGGACTTTTGCTACCACAGGATTTTGCCGCAAGAAAGACACGTCACTCACGGAAGCATAAACAGTTACTGAAGAGACTCGTCTCGCACATAAGAACAGAGTTGCTGAAAAGACTCGTCACTCACGTCTATGGAAAGAGTTCATGAAAGGAACCGTCACTTACATAAGGAATTAGTCGGTAAGGAAGGAGAGTTACTTCTAGACTCATTCCCTCACGTGAGGAAAGAGTTACTGAAAATACTCGTCACTCAGGTACGGAAAGAGTTACTAAAAAGACTTGTCACTCATGCAAGGAAAGAGTTACTGAAAAGACCCATAACTCGCGTAAGGAAAGAGTTATTTAAAAGACTCGTCCCTCACGTAAGGAAAGAGTTACTGAATAGACTCATCACTCACATACGAAAAGAGTTAATGCAAAGAAAAAAAAACAACAACCCAACAACAACTCCTCACTCACGCAGGGTAAGAGTTACTGAATTACGGAATGACTCGTCGCTAGCTTCAGACTCGGTGTTATGTTTCAAAAGATTCATGTCTGATGTGGGGAGAGACATGTGACTGAGTTTAAAGAAAGCCAGACCCCCGCTAACTTTCGTCTGCTCTTGTATCCTAGTCATTCCGACTCCCAACCAAGTTCGGAAATAACTTCCTCTTTCATTTAACTGTCCACACCTTTATTCTGCCTTCTCTCTTTCTTCTCCCCTTGTTCATCCCCCCCCCTCCTCCGGGATGTCCCCATCTTCGGCTTTAGCTTTGTATTAAGTCTGTCTCTCTCTCTGTCTCTCTGTCTCTCTCTCTCTCTGTCTGTCTCTCTCTCTGACGACTTTGAAGTTCCTACTTGGCATACAACCAATATCATCGACACCTGCCACGTATGTTTTGATTTGTTTATCATGTATACTTTTCTCTTCTTCATTTTCTTTAGATAGTGAATACTTTTGTTTCTCTCTCTCTCTCTCTCTCTCTCTCCCCCCCCCTTTTCCTCCCTTCCCCCCCCCCCTTGTTTTGATGTTGTCTTTTTACCCTTTAACGTAGAATAGCAGGACAGCTTGTAAGACAGGCAGCAATGCCTAAATGCTCTATCCTAAATAAAAAACGTCTCATCATCATCATCATCATCTCTCTTTCCCACCCATACATGGTGGAAAAGGATGTAAAACTCCCAACCACTCACTCACCTACCCTTCTCTCCCTCACACAACACACACACACACACACACACACACACACACACACACACACACACACACACACACACACAGCTGGAAGCCAAGTCCACACAATGCATGTAGGGAAAAAAAGAACAAGAAGAAGAAGAAAAAAAGGATGCCTCTCTACTATGGCGACGCCTTCCTAACCCCCCTCCCACCCCAACACCCCCAAGTAGCCGCAATTTCCCTCACTGGGGCAATTGGACTTTCCAACAATACTACACTACGTCTCGGCTTCTGTTGCGTGAAGTGGACCCATAACATCAAATGTCCATGACCAATCTGTATTGCCGCGTGTTGATATGCACGTAATTTAAATCTTACGAGCGGTCGATTAGTCTGAAAATCCAGACCATCACGCGCAAAGTGTTCAGTTGCCATCCATGCAGAACGATAAAACGGATTAGGTGATAAATAATTAAACTTTATTTTCCTGTCGTGGAGATAATTACCACCAAATCGGGGACAGAGAGAGAGAGAGAGCGAGAGAGAGAGAGAGAGAGAGAGAGAGAGAGAGAGAGAGAGAGAAACAGACAGACAGACAGACAGAACAACAGAGAGAGAGATAGAGACAGACAGACAGACAGACAGACAGACAGAACGACACAGACAGAGAGAGAGAGAGAGAGAGAGAGAGAGAGAGAGAGGCACGATACTGCGATACTGTTGTTAAAGTGCACACATTTTTTTTAAAAGTTCAAGGACTGATAAAAACATGAAAACTTAATAAGGAAACGTAATTGTCTTTGACATCCCAATAGCCGTGTCCCGCCGTGGGCAATGTGCCCCGTGTCTTAAAGAAACTAATTCGACCACTTTGACGCTCTAGGTCGTCCAGGCCTGTTTGGGTGATATCCAGCATCACACATACACAAAATACACACACACAGACAGGCTTGCGTTCAGCTGTTTTTCAATTCAATTCAATTCAATTCAAAATACTTTATTAATCCCAAACGGGAAATTCAGTTTGCCACCACTTCATAAAAGACAGAACAGAGTAGTTAAGACAGATAAAAAGACAATACTAAATGAAGATACTCGGAAACATTAAATTCAAATTCAGTAAATTAATAAATAGAAATCCATGCCACCCGACAGTATGCACTCAGCCCCCCCCCCCACCTGCCCACCCCACTCTGCACCCACACACACACCCAAACACACACCACCCGACCTGAAAGAGCAGTGAACCTGTCTGTCTGCCAGTCTACTATCACAGAATGAAGTCAAGTGCATGTACATCACAGTCAGCCAAAACATCACAGTATTATAATTTGAATGTAATTAAGACATCATGCGCTGCCAATGATTGAGATAAAAAAAAAAAAAAAAAAAATTATGTAGCATGCAGCGACTCTCTCAATGGACAGAAACCTGGGGTGTCACATAACAGGTGCCTATGTAGAGGACACAGAATAAAAATAAGAACCGTGCTTAAAACTACTTTACAATCAATGGTATATCTGCATCACTCAGTTAATGTATCATTAAACAGTCTTATAGCATAGGGAATAAATGATCGTCGGAAACGCTCTGTGGAACACCTGGGTGTAATGTAACGACTGCTGAATGAGCTTTGTTGTTCTAAAAACACACTGCAAAGAGGATGTGTAGGGTTTGCTATGATGCTTCTGGTTTTCCTGTACATGCGTCTCTCAACCATCACAAGAAGGGGGTCAAGACTCAGGCCAACAGTGGAACTGGCTTTTTTCACTAACTTGTCAAACCTGCCTGCATCATGCCTAGAAACATTCCCACCCCAACACACACATGCATAGAAAAGCACACTGGCTACAACACTTTGATAAAACATGTACAGCATTTTCTGGCAAACATCGAATGATTTAAGCTTCCTTAAAAAGAACAGCCTGGATTGAGATTTCTTGTAGAGTGCATCTGAATTAGCTTTCCAGTTGAGTTTATCATCCAGAACCACACCAAGGTACTTGTAAGAACTAACGACTTCTACAGCTTGGTCATTGATAAGAACAGGGCCAGGTGGATCTCTCTTCTTCCCAAAATCAATCACCATCTCCTTGGTTTTGCTGACATTGAGTTCCAAGAAATTTGACTGGCACCATGACACAAAATTCTGTATTTCAAGTCTATATGAAGTGTCATCATCTTTCAAAATACAGCCCACAATAGCTGAATCATCTGAAAATTTCTGCAGATGGCAACCAGCATGAGAATGCCTACAGTCAGATGTATACAACGTGAACAAAAATGGTGATAAGACCGTGCCCTGAGGGGCTCCGGTGCATGTGGAGATAGTATCAGATATGACATGATTACGCAGTCTGACATACTGAGGTCTGCAGGTGAGATAGTCAACAATCCATGCAATTGTAAAGGGGTGAACAGACATATTTCTGAGTTTTTGAGCAAGCAAATGTGGCTGGATTGTATTAAACGCGCTCGAAAAATCGAAGAACATGATTCTGACAGAGCTGTGGGCATTTTCAAGATGTGAATAAGTTTTGTGAAGCATGTACAATAAAGAATCTTCTACGCCGACAGAAAACCTGTATGCAAATTGCAGAGGATCTTCAAAGATAGCAACCTGAGACCTGAGGAGGCTCAATACAAGCCTTTCAAACACTTTCATTATCTGTGAGGTTAGAGCAACAGGTCTAAAATCATTAAGACACTGAGCGTTTGCCTTCTTTGGGACAGGCACAATACATGATGATTTCCATGAAACTGGGACCTTGCACATGGACAGTGACAATGTGAACAGCTGGTGGAAAACTCTGCAAAGTTGCTCAGCACAAGCTCTCAGTACCTTAGATAAAATCCCATCAGGACCGGCTGCCTTGTTAACTTTAACCTGGCTGAGTCTTCTTCTGACATCATCTTCATCAAATGAAATGGGTGGACTAACACCTTGTCTACTATCAGACACAGACAGTTCATCAAACAGACTATTACGCTGGGAAGAAAAATCATGAACATCAAATCTCGCATAGAACTGATTAAGCTCATTGGCACGTTGTATGGATTCATCAGGCATATCAGATTTTTTACTCTTTGTGTACCCTGTGATCAATTTCATGCCATCCCATACCTCCTTCATATTGTTCATCTGTAGCTTGGATTCTAACTTATTCTTATAAGTGGCCTTGGCCCCTCTAATCTTTGCTTTCAGTTCTTTTTGGACCGCCTTAATCTTCTCAGCATCCTTATCAAAGAAGGCACGCTTCTTGCGATTGAGAGTGTCTTTAACCTCCTTGGTAACCCATGGCTTGTTGTTGGCAAAACACTTGATCTTCTTCTGGGGTATCAAACCTAAAACGCAGTAGCCGGTGACATATCATTGTAACACGAATGGACCAGGGCCCGTATGTAGAACTCGAGGTTAATTTAACTCACGGCTACGGGTCTTACCCAGACTAGGACAAAAGAAACCCCAAAACAAAATTAAATAAAAAAGAAAGCGAAGAAAGACAAAACTCCTTCTATAACGGCATAGGCACCTTGCTGGAATGATTTAAAACCAAAAACAACAGAAAATTAAACCCTAGAGCTAGTATAGTTCGAGGTTAGACTCTAACCCGGGGCTAAACTCCCTAACCCTGACTTTTACATGCGGGCCCTGGACTCAGAGTGCGGTCCCCTTTTACCGGCAGCCGAAAGCACATTAAAAATTTTCACTCACGTGACTGTCTTCCCTGACAAGGGAAACACGGCTGAGTTTTCCTCGTTTTCACGGCCATCATTGATCAAACGTCGATGTGTTTCAGTCGGAGCTCCACTGGTCTCTAAGTTGGATTGTTTCGAGAACTCAGGCGTAGTCACAAACGCAAAGGGGAGCCGGGGTGGCCGAATGGTAGAGCGTTGGACTTCCAGTTCTCGGGCCCCGAGTTCGTATCCCGGCTGTGGCCAAATATTTGTGCTAGCTTTTTCATCGTTGCTCCGTCTTTGATATCCCCCGTATGTGGTGGAAAAGGACGTTAAACCCCTAAACACCCACCCACGCACCCACCCACAAGCGCAAATATTCCAAAACAGAAGTCTCCCGATATAAGATACAGTAATGATAGCATTAGTGTCTTTAAACCAGGATTACTTGGCTTTGCAGAAACACAACACCCAAAACAGCTGCGCCAATGTCTGCTCATAAATCACCCAGCTCGTCTCGACTGTGACGTCACCATCATCCAGCCGTCTCAGCCACAGTGTGGAAAATTGCCGACTGACAAGCCACTTTCTTCCCCACTTTTTTTTTCTCACACACAGTCCATGGTCTTCTGTCACCAAAGGATGGGTGTTGTGGTGTTTTTACTATTGTTTTCTGGTCCTTTTCTCCCCCACCATTTAAAAGAAAAAAAAAATTATGTTTTATTTTTTAATTTGTTTTTATTTTTGTATTTTATTTTATATTTTATTTTATATTTTATTTTATTTTTTATATTTTTTTAAATTTTATTTCATTATTTTTTTCAATTTTTTCAATTTTTTTTTATTGTTTTATTTTGTTCCTGCGCCGTGTATGCCAGTATGTCAACAGAGCTACCTTTTGTTTGTTGAAGTGATGTCCCATTTGTTTGTGTCCTGAGGAAGGCGAAAGCCGAAACGTTGACCCGTGCCGTCCTTTGTGAAAGTTAAGTGGTTTCTGTCCCTTTTATGCAACGGTTTCCATGTTTTTGTCAATGGTTTCCGTGTCTTTAGCAATGGTTCCCGTGTCTTTGTCAATGGTTCTCGTGTCTTTAGCAATGGTTACCGTGTCTTTATCAACGGTTTTTGTGTCTTTATCAACGGTTCCCGTGTCTTTAGCAACGGTTACGTGCCTTTAGCAACAGTTCCCGTATCTTTATCAATGGTTCTCGTGTCCTTAGCAATGGTGCCCGTGTCTTTAGCAATGGTTCCCGTGTCTTTAGCAACGGTACCCGTGTCTTTAGCAACGGTTACGTGTCTTTAGCATCGGTTCCCGTGTCTTTCTCAACGGTTCTCGTGTCTTTGGCAACGGTTCCCGTGTCTTTATCAATGGTTCCCGTGTCTTTAGCAACAGTTCCCGTGGCTTTATAAATGGTTCCCGCGTCTTTAGCAACCGTTCCCGTGTCTTTATCAGTGTTTCCTGTGTCTTTAGCAATGGTTCCCGTATCTTTATCAATGTTTCCCGTGTCTTTAGCAACGGTTCCCGTGGCTTTATCAATGGTTCCCGTGTCTTCATCAATGATTCCCGTGTCTTTAGCAATGGTTCCCGTGTGTTTATAAATGTTTCACGTGTCTTTACCAACGGTTCCCGTGTCTTTAGCAACGGTTCCCGTGTCTTAATCAATGGTTCCCGTATCTTTATCAACGGTTCCCGAGGCTTTATCAATGGTTCCCGCCTCTTTAGCAACGGTTCCCGTGTCTTTATCAGTGGTTCCCGTGTCTTTAGCAATGGTTCCCGTGCCCTTTGCAGTGGGTTCCCGTATCTTTAGCAATGGCTTCGATGTCTGTAGCAATACATCCCGTGTCTAAGCAATGTCCCATGTCCACACTAATGGCTCCCTCTGCCCTCTCCGCTCCTACCCATTGTGTGACTCCCACACAAACCGTTGTGACAGCTGAGTATGCACTCGAGCCTTCACCGAGGGGCGATGGGAACCTGCCTATATTCCGCCTTTCCCTGACCGCCACCGCTTCTGTTGACATAACCTAACAGAAATAGCAAACAACGGCACGCGTTCTGTGAGACGCTATGAATACCACGTGGGACTGTGTGAAGGCGTAGATTGACTTTACCATATCGATATTTTGTACCGGTGCCGTCACACTTGGTTCAAATTCGATTCGATTCGATTCGATTCAGTTCAGTTCAGTTCAGTTCAGTTCAGTTCAATCATTCTTGATTACCTCCCCCCCCCCCCCCAAAACAAAAAAACAAAAAAAAACAAAACAAAAAAAACAAAAAAAAAAACCGCACCGGTCCCCGCAGTGTAGTGGTTAGCACTTCGGACCATGGACCTGGCAACCCGGGTTCGAGTCCCATCCGAGGCAAGCGGGATTTTTTCCTACCTAGCTCGGCTCCTACCCGCTATGGGCCCAATGGGGAGGCTGTTGCCACACAGCCGAGATTCACCCACTTCACGGATGTGACTTTGGGGGTGCTTTCTCGGTATGACACGTCTTATGACGTGGATGATTACACGGCCGGCACCGCAGGTGCCGTAGTTGCCGAGCCTGGTTAACGCCGGGATATTTATGACAGGAAGTGTGGAATGCGGCCCTGTCCCGCAGTCCCAAACCACACGGACCTCCACAGCATCATCTTACCACCATGCTCACCTCCATCATCACGCATAATAAAAATTGCCCCAGCTTGCGAGCCCTCCGTGGATTCCACCCATGACCTGGGAGGAACGCCACTGGAATTGGCAAAGAGTTGCGGCAGCAACCCCCCCCCCCAAAAAAACAAACAAACAAACAAAACAAAACAAAACAAAACAAAAAAACAAACAAAAAAACCCCAACAACAACAACAACAAAACAACAACAACATACAAACAACCCCCCAAAAAACCCCGGGTCCTTTCTTTGATAAGCTGGTCTTCACCAGGCCATTTTAGCATCATTAATTCATTATCGGCTCCGTCCGTTGCAAAACGTCTTCCGACGAAATGTTTGTTCAGCTTTTGAAACAGACTGGAAGTCAGACGGTGTCAAATCTGACGAATAAGGTGGGTGGTTAACAAGTTCCAAGCCAAGGTTTTGAACTGTTTCCATGGCAACATCTGACCTATGAGCAGGTGCGTTGTCCTGATGGGACAGAAAGCCTTTGCTCCACTCTCCACGGCAATGATTTCGTTCTGCTGCTGCAACAGAAAGGTCGAAAAACGTGCCCCATCCATCGTGCGACCCTTTTTCAAGGAAATCCTCCGGCAAAATTCCATCTGCATCCCACAAATCCGACGCCGACGCTTTCCCAGCAGGCTTGGTTACAAATTTATTCTCAAAGTAATCGGAATCAGCTTCGAATTTCAAGAGATTTGTTAGACCTGGTGCGTGTTTCACAGCGTCTGTCAGAAGTTCGGGCACCCATCGCGCTGATACCTTCTTCCTTAATTGCCAGCTCGTTGTAATCGGGATCAGCTTCGAATTTCAAGAGATTTGTTAAACCTGGTGCGTGTTTCACAGCGTCTGTCAGAAGTTTGGGCACCCATCGCGCTGATACCTTCTTCCTTAATTGCCAGCTCGTTGCCAAAAACGGAGGGAACGCTTGTGTGTGAGATGTCAGTTGTGCTGGCTATGGAATCTGACTGACAATCGTCGATCAGTCATCACAGGTTCACGGACTCTTTTCCTCGGCGTTTCCCCAACGTATTCCTTCTTTGACTTGTTGATGTTGAGTTCAATGTCCCGTTTCTCGGAGTTTCTTCAACGTATGGTCTTTGACTTGTTGATGTTCAGTTCAATGTCCCGTTTCTCGGCGTTTCATCAACGTATTTTCTTTGACTTGTTGATGTTGAGTTCAATGTCCCGTTTCTCGGAGTTTCTTCCACGTATGGTCTTTGACTTGTTGATGTTCAGTTCAATGTGCCGTTTCTCGGCGTTTCATCAACGTATTTTCTTTGACTTGTTGGTGTTGAGTTCAATGTCCCGTTTCTCGGAGTTTCTTCCACGTATGGTCTTTGACTTGTTGATGTTCAGTTCAATGTTACGTTTCTCGGCGTTTCTTCAACGTATTTTCTTTGACTTGTTGATGTTGAGTTCAATGTCCCGTTTCTCGGAGTTTCTTCCACGTATGGTCTTTGACTTGTTGATGTTCAGTTCAATGTCCCGTTTCTCGGCGTTTCATCAACGTATTTTCTTTGACTTGTTGGTGTTGAGTTCAATGTCCCGTTTCTCGGAGTTTCTTCCACGTATGGTCTTTGACTTGTTGATGTTCAGTTCAATGTGCCGTTTCTCGGCATTTCTTCAACGTATTTTCTTTGACTTGTTGATGTTCAGTTCAATGTTACGTTTCTCATTGTTTCTTCAACGTATTTTCTTTGACTTGTTGGTGTTGAGTTCAATGTCCCGTTTCTCGGAGTTTCTTCCACGTATGGTCTTTGACTTGTTGATGTTCAGTTCAATGTGCCGTTTCTCGGCGTTTCTTCAACGTATTTTCTTTGACTTGTTGGTGTTGAGTTCAATGTACCGTTTCTCGGTGTTTCTTCAACTTATCCTTTTTTTTGGACTTGTTGATGTTCAGTTCAATGTGCCGTTTCTCGGCGTTTCTTCAACGTATGGTCTTTGACTTGTTGATGTTCTGTTCAATGTTCCATTTCGTGGTGTATCTTTATTTGACATCCTGATGTTCACTTCTTCATGCCGTTATTTGAAGGAATGGCAAGGAACAATTTTAAAAAAAGGCCTAATTGTCGACAAAAATGGTTTGGATAGCTCCTTCTTTTACAGTTTTACCGATCGTTATGGTAACTACAGAGAGCGGCACTGCGGCGCCAAAATCAATGGTAATGCTACTTGGCTGGATTTTTACGACAGTAAATGTAATTGTGTTCCAACTGAGAGTCGTGCGACGGGTTGATTAAATGAAGAGATACAGCGTGAATGTCAGGAGAAGTCTGGTTTCCATTGATTCTGTGCAATCTTTCCCACACACAGCTGGATCTTTTGTTCTCTGGTAGTAAGGAGAACAGACAATGATCGTTCGTTATTGCTGTCTGATGGTAACAGGAGGAGGGTTGTATTGTTGTTGTCTTCTGTTAGAAAACGCGTTCCGTGATGGGTTGAAACTGTAGAGATGTGATTTTTTGGGGTTTTGAGTATGACTTTGCAGCTACAGGTGTTTACACACGTGTGCACACTCACACACGCACGCACGCACGCACGCACACACACACACACACACACACACACACACACACACACTGTGACAAAGGGATTTGGCCTAGTGATTAAAACATCCAGTTCAGGGATCCTGAAATGCCGGGTTCGAATCCCCTTGTGGGCAGGGATTTTGTTCGGGATTTCCTCTCACCAGATTGAGTCACATTCACATGCAGACTCGATAATGACTCCTGTATTGCTTCCGTGGTACCGATATTTGCATCAATATTACGAGCGCGCGTTAAGGATACCGTTTCAAACTGGAAGGACAGCGGAATGGGCAACAAATAAATATCCGCGCAATCTTCCCTCAAAGACAGCGGGATCTATTGTCGTCTGGTGAGAAAAGAGGAAGGCACAATTGTTCCTGACTGCCATAAAGCTTCTTGTAACTCTAGAGATGCAGTTTTTTGTTTTTTTGTCTGAAGAGAGGCAGGCGTGTCTTTCGAACTTCACACACACACACACACACACACACACACACACACACACACACACACAAGCACACACCAGCCGTATCCATGGGTTGTCAGTTGGACAAAACCGTTTCAACAACAAGCACAGTCACACAGACCTGAAACTGTTTCCCTGCACCCTAACTCTCTTTTGGATTAGTGTGAATTGCTAGTCGGACGGCACGAGTTGTCTCCTAGTCTGTCACGTGAAGGCGAAACAATAGACCCTCTCCCTTGGGTCACAAAACAAATCAGTCAGCTTCCTATCCCTCGGTCCATTTGTTTTTCTACAAAAATAAAACTAAAGATAAACCGGTCGGTCCCCTTTTGTTGGCCCAAATTTTATTTCCGCCCGATTGCAGCTGTGTCAGACGCAAAACGCCAGACGCCACCTCTCATTTAGAACCGCAGCTAGGAAAAGACAATTGGCTTTCTGTGTATTCTTGGGTCGCAGAGTGCAGTCCCCCAAGGCTGCACCTAAACTCGAACCGCCTCGGATAATTTATTTATGAGAAGGTTTTCCGTGACTTTGTTTGTCTTCCAGAAGGGTCTTAATTCCTACAGGTGATTGTTTTTACAGGTCAGTGACATAAAGCGCAAAGCCGCCTGAGACATGACAAATGACAAACAGCGCAAAGCCTGCTGAGAAATGACAAATAAGTGCAAGGCCTGCTGAGAAATGACAAAAAGCGCAAAGCCTGCTAACAAATTACAGAAAGTGCGAAGCCTGCTGAGAAATGACAGATAGTGTAAATTCTGCTGACAGATGACAAAATGACAAAAAGTGTAAAGCCTGCTGACAGATGACAAAAGTGTAAAGCCTGTTGACAAATGACAAAAGTGTAACGCCTGCTGAAAAATGACAAAAAGTGTGACCTGTGACAAATGACAAAAACGAACTTGTCGAAACGAAAATTATGTCATTTGCCTTTCTGTCACTAGGCTGTACACTTTTTGTGACTGGTCACTAGGTTGCGCACTTTTTGTAAATCGTCACTAGGCTTTACACGTTTTGGTCATAGGCCTTGCGCTGTTTTGTTTATCAATAGTCAGCAGGCTTTGCACTTTTTGTTACCTGTTATTTTTCAGCAGGCTTTCTACTCTTCTGTCGTCTGGCATTTTGTCACCAGGCATTGTACACAACTGTACACATACCAAACAATGAGATTCATTGAATATGCACACGGTTGACAACGGGATTTATCTCACGCCTTAAGGTCACCTGACCTCGCGATTGATAATGCCCCCTAGTCAGAGCGCTAAATGAGACAATCACCATTTTCCTTTATGATAATGCCTCCCCTTTGTGTCGTTACATGGCTATGATTTCAACCCATGGCAGTCTTCAGGGAAGCTTGTCACGGGACTACCTTTAAAGGAGCTAATGCTACTATGTTCATGCTCACGGATAGTTCAGAGCTGTTTTCGCGGTGTCTTTCATCACACCAGACTTACACACCTCGACAGGAGTGACAGTGTCTGTCATGCTTGCACTGAGCCAACAGAAGCTTACTCGATGACGCGGCGACCACACTGAGCGGGTGGGTGGGTGTTTGGGGGTTTCACGTCCTTTCCCACCACATACGGGTGATATCAAAGACGGGGCAACGATGAAAACGCCAGCACAAATAGTTGGCCCCAGCCGGGATACGAACTCACGACCCGAGCATTAGAAGTCCAACGCTCTACCATTCGACCACACCGGCTCCCCCCGACCACACTGAGCGCCCCAGCAGTCGGTAACAACAGACGTCGAATGTGAACGTTCGACCACTCGCGCAAAAGTGTAAACAACTTTGTATCGCATGAAGAGCTCTACTAATTATCGAGATAGAATATTTCAAGTGTGCGGGCGCACTCACGAACGAAACTGTTCCAAAACGTAAGTTGGCTTAGCAAAGATGGAGGGTGGGTGGGTGTTTGGGGGTTTAACGTCCTTTTCCACCACATACGAGTGATATCAAGGACGGGGCAACGATGAAAAAGCCAGCACAAATATTTGGCTCCAGCCGGGATACCAACTCACGACCCGAGCATTAGAAGTCCAACGCTCTACAATTCGGCCACCCCGGCTCCCCAGCAAAAATGTAATTAACCCTAACCCTGCTGACGAATGACAGAGGATGATGAATACATCATGAATGGCCTGGACAGCCTACTGACCAACGACAACAGATAAAACTTGTAAAACTCTCTGACACATAGCAAGAAGTGATAGAAAACGCTTTGGAGAATGACAAAAAATGACTACAGGCAGATACTGCACATTTAAAGATAAGATAAGATAAGCTGACCCTTCGCACCACGTGACTGTAATGTCCAGTGTGTGAGAGAACGCGTGTGATTCACGTGAGCGTGCGTGTTGGGTTCAGTTCGCGGCGCTTTGAGCCGATTCCTGAAATTGGGTAAAGCGCCTATAGCTCATTATTGTTATTATTATTAAGAAAAAGATAATAGAAAAGAATACTTTATTCTAGCACATTAATATAAGCGCTTTATCCCAAATATCTGGCTCAAAACGACGCGAGCTAAACCCAACACGCACGCTCACGCGAATCACACGCATTCTCTCACACACTGGACATGAACACATTACAATCACGTGGTGCGAAGGGCCAGCTCAGCAAATTAAGTTTCGGAATTTCAGATTTGCATTTATTTTTGAATATTTGTGGGCTGAACATTTCCAAAGCATTTCCCTCATGGGAAATTAAATGTCTGCTAAAAACGTAACAATGACAATACAATACATTAAAGTTCTGCACACACACACACACACACACACACACACACACACACACACACACACACACACACACACACACGAGCACGCACGCACGCACTCACGCACGCACTCACTTCACGCCCGCTCCTTCATTCCTCATTCACACTGACTGATTTTTAGGGACAATGACTACCCCCTCCCAACAACAACAAAGAAACAACAAACAACAACAACAACAAAAACAAACCCAACAACAACAACAACAACCACCACCTAAGCCTAGAGAGAAACTATCTCTTATGAAGTACGGCCAAAAAAGTACTGAAACATGAATGCTAAATCCACTGACAAATGACAAAAAGGGTTAGGGAGACAAAGGGTGCCCCCCCCCCCCAAAAAAAAAAAAAGAAAAAAAAAAAAGAAAGAAAAAAAGTGAAGAATAATAACTCCTTGATGAGGATCAACGTCTCCCTGAAGATGGCGCTGTTTTCATTTCGTGGTCGTCCTCTTGCTCCAAGGTTAGCGAGCTGGCCGGCTTTCTCATTACTTGTGCTGGCTTTTTCGTCGTTTCCCCGTTTTTGATGTCACCCGTATGTGGTGGAAAAGGACGTTAAATCCCCAAACCCCCACCCCACCCACCCTTTCTCATTATCTGGGATACCACAATCGGCTTTTAGCTACGGCAGTGCCACTGGCCTTACTTTGGCAATGTTGTGGAGTTTTTCCAAGAGACGAAGACGTTTATCGCCGACCTGCTAAATAATGCAGTACCTTCGCCGTACATCGTGGGTAAAAACAAATACCCACACCTTCATTCAAAGTATCACAACTCTGTCAATTTTCAATGCACATCCACGAAATTTCATGACTTGGTCCATAATGTATGCGGCTATTTGCCCAGCAAAAATTGTGTTGATTTGTTGGTAAACAAGATAGTTATTCAAAAACAAACAACGTTGTTTAAAGCAAAACGTTGACGTGACCAATGACGTACTGAATGACGCAGGCCGATAGCTTAGGAAACAACGCGGACCGATGACGTGTCCATGAAAACGGAGCGATGACGTGTCAAGTAAGGCCGGATGGCCGATACCGTACGTGCCAAACAGTCAAGGGATTTGACTGGCATTCCAGCGTCAGAAAAGTCACATATGATACCATCCCACGCCAGCAGCGAGTCGGCATGGGCACGCGACATACAAGACACACAAACACACACACACACACACTCACACACGCGCACGCGCGCGAAAGGCGTCAAAGAGTAGGAGAGTCGTGTGGGAGGAGCGTGCATAGAAAAGTAGCCTGGTCCGGACCGTGGGTGCCTTGTTCCCTCGTTAGCGCCTCGACTGAAAATCACTGCCAGTGCTACCACAGCCGACGCGACCGTCAGGGCAGAAGAACTACGAGGAACATACAGACAAGAAGGGAGGAGAGACAGACAAGGAAGGAGGCAGAGAGAGAGAGAGAGAGAGAGGGAGAGAGAGGGAAGAGAAAAACGGATACAGACAGTCGACGCAGTAATACAGACGTTGAAAGGACGTAATTCAGTGAAGAAGTGGAACCATTATACACGAAAAGTGAACCAGCATACACGAAGAGTGAAACCGTTATACAACAAGAGAAGGAAATTGTTCACTGGCTGACGCCAACGGTGAAAAAAACCAAAAAAACCAAAACAAAACAAAACACGTGGTACCAAGAACAACGTGTAAAATAATATTTGGAATATCAGTCCACACTGGACTTGTAAGATACCATCGGGTATAACACCAGGAATCAAGCAAATCTACGCAAGAGTATATTATCTTGTTCAGACTGTTTGGTCGGAATTTCTGGAGTATGTTCGTGTGGACTGCATGAGTGAGTTTGTTGGTAGCTACTTCTTCTGCAATATTAACCTTGCCTGATCTACGCACGGACAGGGAAAGTCTGGTTAAATTCCTGCAACAGGCGTTCAGCTGAAACGGTGTTTTTTTCAAGTGAGGATACATTTTGCGGGATATGGTCTACTTCAGGTGAGTTGAATTTTAATTTTTGTGTGTGTGTGTGTGCTTGTTTTTGTAATTGTTGTTGTTGTTGGTGGTGTTGGTTTTCTTTGCTTGTTTGTTGTTGTTGTTGTTGTTGTTGTTGTTGTGTGTGTGTGTGTGTGTGTGTGTGTGTGTGTGTGTGTGTGTGTGTGTGAACAACTTTATTATCCCTTTCGGTAAATTCAGGTTGCGAGTGACACGCAAAGGTGACTTTAATTTTTGGCTTTATTACGGGAAGGGGGCGGGGGGGGGGGGGGTGGAGGTGCATTTTTACACAGGACTACAGACATACATCAACGAAAACAGTGACACTGACAAAATACAGTGAGAACACAGTTGGTATATACAGGTATTGTAAAACGTATGGTAGACAGGTCTACGATCAGTATCAAATGAAGTTTTGAACTACACAGGACATGGCAGACATGGCAAGCAGTTACTAATCTAAACCTAAGCGTTTATACAGTCGCCGTGTATTTCTTTTTTTTCAATTTTTATATTTACCACTTTATCATTTCTTTCGGGAAAATCGTTTTTCTCCCCACCCCCTCCGCGGGGAGCACGTCGCCGCGGTGCAGCGCCACGAAACTATCTAGTTTTGGAATCTAGTTGGGGGTGGAAAGCCGAAGGTCCCGCGGAGAAACCCTCGATGAGCAGCCCGGTGTAACAGGCCAGAATCTACCCCTGGCCCCGAATCTACCCGGGTAGAAACTGGACTAGGCCAGTTTAAACCCGGGTAGTTTCTGGCCTAGGCCAGTTTCTACCCCCTGGCCCCGAATCTACCCCCCTGGTCTGAGCTAAATTCGAATTCGTTGTACTGAGATAAATTCACAATTTCACTACACCAGTTGCTACAGTGACTACTACTGAGTCGAACTGGTTGTACTGAGGAAATGCGCTGGTTGCGCTACCCCGCAAGCTTTTCCCTCTGACAGAAAACTGACACTGCCATTTATCTGGAAAACAGATCAGATCACTTCAACGTCGTTCTCAGCGTTGCATAACCTTGTTATAAAGTTTCGTTTTAAATCGCTGGTATGTCTGTTTTATAGACCACAATATTTATCGTATCGATACTCTGATATTCAGAATCCCACGTACTAAACTTTCTTCTGTTGACTGTCGAGCCTTCTCCTACGCTGGTCCAAAAGCCTGGAATTCTCTGCCTCTTTCGCTCCGCCAGTCAACCTCCATCGAACCTTCAAAACAAATCTAAAAACCTACCTGTTTTCATCTCACAGCACCGTCTAACCTGCCTCCGTCTTTCTCCATCTCCTTATAAAGTACCATACGTGCAGTTGCCCTGGCCCTGAACCTTGACTCTTATCTGTACTTTTACCTACTTTTAGCGCTCAGAACTGCCTTATAAGTAGATTACAGCGCCATATAAATAAATTATTATTATTATTATTATTATTATATTAGTTAACATGTGCTTTCATCTGCAACTCAAGTTACTCAATTTTTTTATGCAGATTGCTCTGATGTTATACTGTTTGCATTAAAATTAATTTTAATTAACATCCCTATCTATCTCAGTCGTGTGTGTGTGTGTGTGTGTGTGTGTGTGTGTGTGTGTCTGTCTGTCTGTCTGTCTGTGTGTGTGTGTGTGTGTGTGTGTGTGTGTGTGTGTGTGTGTGTATGTGTGTGTGTGTGTGTGTCTGTGTGTGCACGCGTACATTAAAACATAATTTTGACAAAGTAAATATTCATTTATATGCTCTTGTACTAGCATGAACAAACTGAACTTACATGAACCATTTTCAGAGACAATACTATTATTTCAAAGTGTAATCAAAGACATATGTACTGTTCAAACGAAGAAACGCATAGTCAATCTGATGTTATTTCATTCGGGGCCAGGGGGAGAGAAACTGGCCTAGAACAGGAGGGGGTAGATTCTGGGCCTGGGGGGATAGGAACTGGCCCAGGCCTGTTTAAACCCGGTGTAGCTTCTGGCCTAGTCCAGTTTCTACCCGGGTAGATTTGGGCCTAGGCCAGTTCCTGCGGGGTAGATTCTGGACGGGGTAGATTCTGGCCTGGTACACCGGGAGTCCTGAAAGATCCGTCACAACTCGACCTGGACTACAAAGTACAGTACGGATGTCAAAGAAAATGCCATATATTTCAAGTAACGCATAGCACGACAGCCTAGAAATGCTTAAAAAATAAACTTCACCCCCCAAATCACAAAAAATCCAGCAGCCAAAGACTCACGTGTAGGATAAATTGAAAGATACATATGTGATATCGGGTTTTCCTGGCTACCGGGCTGCTCATCGAGGGGTTTCTCTCCGGGTTATCCGGCTTTCTTTCCCCAGCAAAATTGCAAAAGTGTAAAACCTATAGGATAGGTATTCGGTGGCGCTGCACCGCGGCGACGCGCGTCCTCCGGGGTAAGCAGACCGAATTTCCCGAAAAGGGATAATAAAGTAGTAAAAAAAACAAAACAAAAAACCCAGCTTTTTTAAGCTCACAGGTCGACCTAAGCTTGGTATGGCGACAAGAACATAGTCCCATTTAGATGTGAGCAAAATGTGAGCCCCTTAAGGGCCGTCGTTGTTAAGATATGAGCCAATAATTATGCGAGTGTACCGGACAGTATGCGTTACAGTGTAATGCCTTGAGCCATAAATGTGCGTTCGTATCACGTGAATAATTACCCTACTACTGTAAACACGTACAAGATGAGAGGCTGGCATGGTTTTCTGGTTCAGTCCCGTGTAGTCACGGGTCAGCGCGCATGCAGTCAATCAGACCTACTTAGCCCCAAGTTCAAAGCTCTGCCTGTTTACTCTGCCGTGTATAGGAAAAACACAGTACATCCATGACGTCACTGAATGGGTAATGGGGTGATTTCAGGATGAAAGAGATTGACGTCATGGTCTTTCTCCTCGTATGACCTCAATGGACTTACTGCTTTCTTTCCACGTTTCAATCATATCAAACTACACGTCCTTCCGTCGTTGTAGTGTAGGCAGAAAGTTTACCAGAGCATGCCATGTGATGTGCTTATTATACCGCGGGACGCGATTGGCTAAATTCTGGGAACTTGACCCTTTTGTTTGACAGGAGAGGAGTCGTCTATTAGAATCTGGCTTCATGTCAATTTACTCGCTGAGCGGTACTCTAAGCAGACCCAAACGTGCCTTTCTTGACATGTGAGGGGGGGGGGGGGGGTGGAGCCGGGGTGGTCGAATGGTAGAGCGTTGGACTTCTAATGCTCGGGTCGTGAGATCGATCCCGGCTGGGGCCAGGGTTGGGCCAGGCTTTTTCATCGTTGCCCCGTCTTTGATATCACCCTATGTGGTGGAAAAGGACGTTAAACCCCCAAACACCCACCCCACCCTTGACATGTTGGGATGAATCAGCTAATTTTATATCGCTCGACTGGCACAGACGAGCGACATATATATATATATATATATATATATATATATATATATATATATATATATATATATATATATATATAAACTAGTGTCCAAAAGAAACGATACCAAACTGTTGTCAAAATGTTTTTGTGCAAAGTGATCCCCGAATCCTAAAAACATAGGTTTACGTATCCCACGTCCCAAATACAGCGTCTGCGCTCGGGAATACCGGAAACATTTGCTAATGAAATATACAACTCTGAAATTTCTGTATTGTTCTGCTTTCATTTTATGTCCTTGCCAACCCTTGGTATCGTTTCTTTTGGACACTAGTTTATATATATATATATACATATAATATCAGTTTCAGAGCATCCACTGCATGAAATCGACCCGCTTTCAGAACGCGTCTTTGGTGTTGATTACATTACGGTTCATTGCATACCGTCCGACAAAGAAGTAAGAAGATATCATTGACGAGTGATATACATTAAAAAATAATCCCCATCCGAGCATCCGATGCATGAATGTAATAAATGTGAGAAATTAAAGTAAATTTAACGAGACCTGGCTGTAAGATCACGTGGCAAAAAAACAACAACAACAACCAAAAAAAGAAAAAAAACCGTGAATGACAACCGGCATCGTAGACTAAAGAGAGATTTCTTTTTGATGAAATAATTGCGTCTTTAACAAGCCCTACACTTTACCATTCAGTAAGAGAGAGAAACAGAAGCCGAAGATGAAAAAGCCAGCACAAATATTTGGCCCCAGCCGGGATCGCACTCACGTCCCGAGCATTAGAAGTCCAGAGAGAGAGAGAGAGAGAGAGAGAGAGAGAGAGAGATGATGATGATGATGATGATGATGATGACGATGATGATGATACCTTTAGGATAGAGTTGTTAGGCAATGGAAGGCCTCTCTTACACACTGTCCTACTAACACATGCAATATATTTATAAATAGTTATAAATAGTTATAAATAGTTTTCCCGGTTTCTGTCGTTATCCCTGGACGATGGTGTATAACGAGAAAATCGTTCATCAGGTCCAAACGCATTCACACACACGTGCGACCTTTGTAAACAGACATCACTGATATAAAACTGAAATGTAAAATAGAAAATCAAAGTAACAGGTTGCAGCGTAACGTACGTTACGTGCGACCCAGCAGGTACTGTTTGTATGTACGCTTAAACGTAAAAGTAGATAACCAGATATATTTTGTTTCAGCTGTGAAGGGAGAGAATTCCATTGTCATGCTCCTGCGAAGGACTGACTGACTGACTGACTGAAACGTTTATTTCAGGATAAAGACTTGTAGGCATGGTCTGCCTATCTTACAAGCTGTCCTGCTAATCTACGAACACTAAAAAAATAAAGGCTAACATTACAAAAAAGTATACCAGGCACAAAGGGAGTAATCTAATAAGAAAGTAGAAAAAAAAAAAAAACATGCAAAGATACAAAGAAGCGCAAGAAATTCAAAGGAAACACATCGGAAAATAGGTGAAGAAGTAGATAGCATGGTGTTTGAAATTGTAGTATACAACATAACTTGTAAAAAGGTAACATGTAATAGTGCCATCTGATAACGAGTAATTTAGCATGGTTCAGATATTGTTCGTGGACCTATGACTTACGTAAGTATCTGAGAAGTTGAGTTTTAAATGAATGAAGCTTCGGGGTACATTTTAAGTATGCTGGCAACTGGTTCCATGAAAGTGACCCAGAGAATGAGAGGCTTGTTTTAAAAATGTCCAATCTAGGTAATGGTAATTGGAACAGGCCATTTCTTGCGTTGTGTCGCTGACTTGGTTGAAAGAACGTGGTAAGATATGGAGGAGCCTTACAGTGGACTATCTTGTGCATGAAAACACACCGGTTGAACTCAAGATGCTTGGTAAGGGGGAGAAGTTCGAGCGCTCTAAGTTTTTCTTCTGTGGGTAAGGGCCCAGGATGTAAAAGCTTTATACCACGTTTATAGAGAGAATTGATCTTTTTCAAGTGAATATCACCACATTTGTCCCAGAGGTTGGAGGCGTAATCTATATGACTTTTTATATGTGCGTGAAAGAAAACTTTGCAACTGTCGTGGCTAACTATGCGGTTAAGTTTACTTAAGAGAAAAAGATTTTTAGACAGGGTTTTACTAAGTTTTTCTAGGTGCGGCTCCCACTTCAATTGGTCGTCCACTGTAACGCCCAAAAGGCGATGCGTTGACACTTGGTGTATGGGCTCTGAGCCGAGAGATAGTTTGAGAGGTAGAGGCTTCCGCTGGTGTTTTTGGCGGGTAGTTATTAGCATGCTCTTTGTTTTGGGGACGCTGATTATCATATGATTTTGGGTACACCATTCAGATACTTCATCGAGGCTCTGCTGGAGTGTTTTGTTTATTGTTGCCTCTTTTGTGTCGGATGTGTGTAGTGTTGTGTCATCTGCAAATAACTCGCAGGACACGTTGGGACTAGATAAACAAAAAGGAAGGTCATTGATATAAAGACAAAATAAAAGAGGCCCCAAGATGGAGCCCTGAGGTACTCCATACTTAACAATCCATTCGGATGAGAATGTGCCATTTAAAAAGACTCTCTGTTTCCTGTGTAAGAGGAAGGATGAGAAGAATGATAATGCGCCGGACCCAATGTTGTATAACTGCAGTTTTTTCAACAGAATGCTGTGATTCACCAAATCAAAAGCTTTCTTGAGGTCAAGAAATATTGCTCCAGATAGCTTTGACTCATTTATACCACTAAGCCACTTATCTATGATGTGAGTGAGAGCAGTCTGGCACGAATGGCCTGGACGGAAACCTGACTGAAATGCACACAGAAGTTTATTTTCTTCGAGGAATGTGAGCAGATGTGTGTGAATGTGTGTGAAGGAGAGAGAGAGAGAGAGAGAGAGAGAGAGAGAGAGAACGAACGAACGAACGAACGAACGAACTTTATTTTCCAACGGTAGTGATTTAACCAAACAATGATTTTTTTTTCAATCAGCCGTTGCTACAAGAAAAGAAGACTACAATGGCAAGATAAAAGGAAATACAAGAAAAAAGAGGAAGAAAGAAAAACAATGTCAAAATCAAGAAAAATTACTCGAAAGAAATATTACTCGGGAAAAAAAAAAAAAAACCCTCTCGCTTTCTCACACACACACACACACACACACACACACGCAGGCGCGCGCGCACGCACGCACGCACGCACGCACGCACGCACGCACCTGACATGGTTATTCAGATTATGCACCAAAATGGACGCTTGGAAGAGAGAGAGAGAGAGAGAGAGAGAGAGAGAGATTTGTTGTTTTACTGATGGCGCGAACGTGGTGTATGGAAGAGCAGTCGGGCCTGACAATCAGACCATGTTATCATTTTGTAAATGTTGACATTGACAACTCGAAAGGCAGACATCAGTTGAATGATTATTGTTCTCTCCATGTGTAATTATCTCGGACCTCATTCGTCAACGTTGACTGATGTTACAACTGTTCCCCTGCTCTATCAACTCCGCTGGGAACACCACAATTTTTGTCGTCGTGATTTTTATCCGGTTGGCAGCTGGTGACGTTACGCAGCTGCGCACAAACTTAATGCAAAAGATGACGTCAGATGTAAGGGTGTACAGCTGAAAGTATAAGTTTTGAGATAAACTAATAATAATGATAAATCACATTTATATTTATATTTTTGAAAATACATCAACGTCTTGCACATGTCACTTACACCCACATAAAACACATCCTAAAACAGAAAAAAATAAAATAAAAAGGATGACAATACCGGCCCCCGTAGTGTAGTGGTTAGCACTTCGAACCAAGGACCGGGAGACCCGGGTTCGAGTCCCAGCCGAGGCAAGCGGGATTTTTCCTACCTAAGTCGGCTCCTACCCAGAGCGGGTGTGCTATGGGCCCAATAAAAGCCAAGGGTAGCCTGATTTCACGCCTCAGTTTGCGTATTGACACTGAGCGAGAAAGATCGTGCAGCACTCAACATCCGCTAGACACTGTAGCGGTGTGTCTCGCTCACTGACCAAAAGCCAAACAATGTCACGGCAAACTCGTGCTCTGGTGTTATAAGGGTCCCCGGAGCGCTGAAAACTCTGCAACTGTGACAGAGTTGCCTTGATTATGCACAGTCGAAGGAGTCGCAGTTTAAAAAAAAAAAAAAAAAAAACCCGCAATGTTTGCGGCTTTTTGTTGAGATTGCAGACTTTAAAATCTGTGGTACAGGATCACTGAGTCACTTGGGTCACAGCATAGCATCTGAAATCATTGTGGTGACTTTGATAGGCGTATATGTTGTTCTAGAAAGCGTACCGCCTACTGAGCAGACGACGTTATTTGGTTGCGGACTGGGGACCAGCTAGACGGTGCTGATTGGTTGCTATTTTTAGAAAATCGAATCCCAGTCTGTTCAGGAATGGACATAAGCCGAAAGTAAGCCGTATTTCCCTAGTAGTAGTGTTGTAGAGATCGCGAAAAGTCACTGCATTTCGATGGAAATTTCTAGACCATCCCAGAACATGCGAGTGCAGTAACGTCAGTAGATTACGTAACCTTGGAAAGATTCCGTACTTGCCAGTAAGTTGCAGAATGTTCTAGATCTGACCTGTTAGTATATAAGCAGCACCGCACAGCGTTCTGGGTTCTTCCTCTTGTTTGTTCTTGCTCATCTTCTCTTAATAAAGTATTGGAGTTGTATCCTGTTGTATCCCGTGTCTTCTCTGCGAGTGCACCGAGAGAGCGACGTAGCAGGAGAAAAAATACAACAAGTAGAAGCCACAAAGTCACGAAAACGGTCGCGATGGCTAAATGAAACCTCCTTCTCCCTGGCAAACAACCTTGGCGCTTCGAAAGCGGCAGTTTTCCAACTCAGCGGCGATGCGAACAAAGAGGCTTTAAATAAGCCTATATTCTTCACGTTTTATGAGTCAGAGCTGTGATTCACGCTTATCTTACGGGGAGCCGGGGTGGCCGAATGGTAGAGCGTTGGACTTTCAATGCCCGGGTCATGAGTTCGAATCCCGCCGGCTGGGGCCAAATATTTGTGCTGGTTATTTTTTTTTTCGTTGCCCCGTCTTTAATATCACCCTTATGTGGTGGAAAAGGACGTTAAACTCCCAAACACCCACCCACCCCACCCTCACGCTTATCTTACTGGACTCTGAGTGACGACGACGACGTATCCGATAACGAAGACGATAATGATGACGCTTACGACGACGAGACGATGATGATTATCGATTTTGCTGCAGGTCGTCAGTTCTTGGCATGGTGGCTCGTCACGTGACAACTGTGCTGGCAGTTGTCGTCTGCAACTTGGCCTTGACCCCAGCACACAGCGCCCCCACTTCCGCCCTTATCAAGGTAGGTCATTCTGCTTACTTCTACCCCCTTCCTTCTCGTCTCCCCTGTTTAGCCTGGTTCACTGTATTTAGAATTGTGTCTTCTAATAACATGTTTCCTTCAGTTGTATGGAACCAAATTGTATTTTCAAACCACAACAGAAATGTTTTTTGATAAATATTCAAGTTCAGTAGTGAAGTAATGCTTTATTGTCTGCTTAGCAGAAATGTCTTTGGACCGTAATACACAAAACAATGAACAAATATTATAGTAATAACATAGTTAGTCAAGGTTCAGAAGCTAGACCGACAGCGGAAGGACAAAGGAATTCTGAATGTATTACGCTTGCACGATGGAAATCTGCACCTACGACCAGAGGGCAACCTGTCATACTCGGATGACAATACATGAAATCAAAGCATTACGCTCTACACAAAACAGTATCAAAGTAAGCAGCTGCTGTTGTCAGGGACACTTTCTTCAGCGGTCAAGTGCCAGAAGATGATTGGAAAAAAATGTATCCGTTTTAGGCAAAGCAGATTTTTTTCTGACCTCGTCAGAATAACCACGGAGTGATCATAACCATGATATCATATTGTCTGTCCGACAGCTGCTGTCTTCAAAACCCATCCATGACCTTTCACAGTACGACCTCTCACAGCTCAGTGACCTTGACCCTGCCCTTTCGGAAAAAACCTCCTTGGATACCGACGATGTGCCATGGTTGCGACCTGGCCTTGCCAGGATAGAACAGCTCAGTAGGTCAAGGTCAGGCTGGGCGAAAGAACCTCAGCCAATGGAAGCGGATGATGAGAGTGACGTCAGTATGACGTCACAAGTAAAACGGTTCCACCCGACAGCGTTTTTCGGCAGCAGGGGGAAGAGGAGGAGTCCTTCCATGGAGGCTTTACTCAAGCGCCTGGAAACGGGATTCGTTGGAAGCCGAGGAAAGCGGACGCCGGATGAGCCCGACTTCATGGAGCTGAATCAAGTCAGCAAGAGGTTTGACCCCAGCGGGTTCGCAGGGAGTCGGGGCAAGCGTTATATACCTGGACTCGAGGCCTTGCTGCTCAGTCAAGTCTATCAGAAATGTGAGTTAATTCTCTTTTTATTTTTACCCTGGTGGTTGAGTCCTCGCTTTTCTCAGTGTTGTTTGAGTCCATTTCGTTCTCCTTGTAGTGGGAGTCCAACTTCATACTGTCATGTTCTTGTATTGCCCTGTCTTAATATTGTCTTATATTTATATCGTCCTTCTTCATGTCGTCCTCCACCGTATGTGGTGGAAAAGGACGTTAAACCTCCAAAACACCCACCCACTCATATCGTCCTGTCTTCATGTCGTCCTGTCTTCATATTGTCCGGTCTTTATATCGTCCTGTCTTCATATCGTCCTGTCTTTATATTGTCCGGTCTTCATATCGTTCTGTCTTTATATCATCCTGTCTTCGTCTCGTCCGGGCTTCACATCATTCTGTCTTCATATCGTCCTGTCTTCATATTGTTCTGTCTTCATATCGTTCTGTCTTTATATCGTCCTGTCATATTGCGAGGTCTTCATATCGTCCTGTCTTCATATCGTTCTGTCTTTATATTGTTCTGTCTTTATGTCGCCCTGTCTTCATTACGTCCCTCTCTTCATATCGTACTTCTACATATCGTCCGGTCTTCATATTGTCCGGTCCTCATAACGTCCCTGTCTTCATATCGTTCTTCATTCATATCGTCTGCCCGTATGTGGTGGAAAAGGACGTTAAACCCCCAAACCCCCACCCCAACCTTTATACCGTCTGGTCTTCATAATTATTGTCCGGTCCTCAAAACGTTCCTTGTCAAATCACCTGGTTCCGCGGCAGGATGGGCTTCTTTTCAGCCAGAATATTTCAAAACAAATTTGATTTTTTTTTGCTGGTTTCTGGGAAAGTGTGTGTGTGTGTGTGTGTGGGGGGGGGGGGGGGGGGTAGGCAGGGGGCGGAAGGAGCTGAAAAGCGGAAAACTTCACTTCGTGATAATCATGTTATGCTAAAAATAACCAGAACATGTTTATCTGGAAAGGTACACCTACCCCTTCTCTCCTTACTTCGTGACCATTCACGTTGTGTGTATTACATGACTGTGTCCAGCGTAACCGGGAGACAGGAAGAGCGCCGCTGACACTAACCAGACAATCTTCAACCGCATACATACCCCCCTCACCCCCCCCCCAGAACAGCGCCCCCTCCCCCCCCCCTCTTTCTCATTACTTGGTCTGTCAGCGGTGGAAAAGGACGTGTAGAGTGTCCAGCGTGTCACGGGGAGACGCGCAGAGTATTGGGGTTGGGGGGGGGGGGGGTCCGTTAACACTGTCCTTTCTAATCACGGCACGTGCAGCTCGGCCTGATGAGAGGAATGAAGTGTGATTAGTTTCCACAGCTTGCCTGCTTGGGTCATTCCATAGAAATACAGACCTTCATCAGCTTGCTTTTACCAATCTGTCGGCCTTGTCCATAGAGCTTGGTCGTTCTTGTATTACTCTCTGTTGTGTTGTGGGTCTGTGGTCGCCTCGCTCTCGGCTAGAGAACATTGACTAGTCTAGTTCTGTGGTTTTGATCAAAACACTGACGGACAGTCAAAGACGGATACACAAACAGGGACAAACAAACATGAACAAACACAGACAAACATACGGCTCGGACAAACGACATGAACAATTATCATAGACAAACGACATGGATAAACAACATGGACATACAACATGGACAAACAACATGGACATACAACATGGACAAACAACATGGACAAACATACAGAAACAAAGGAACGACATGGACACACAAACAATCGACACGGGCGAACAAATACAGACAAACAAACATATACAAAGAAACAAACCACACACACACACACACACACACACACACACACACACACACACACACACACACACACACACACACAACAACAATAACAAAAACAACAACAACCGACATGGATACACAAACGACACGGACAAACATACGACGACATGGACAAACAAGTGGCATGGACAAACGACGTAAACAAACAAACAAACAAACAAAAAATTCCCCGCCAAATGAACAGGCACCGTCAATATTTAACGCCAAAGGGACATGCCAGGGGGCGGTCTCTTAACGGTTCCCCAATCCTTGTGTCAAAACACACACACACACACACACACACACACACACACACACACACACACACATATGTCAAAACACGCACACGCTCTCTCTCTCTCTCTCTCTCTCTGCTGTCCACCTTTTTGTCCAGCCATCTTCCCCGTAAGACACGCCCCAGTTGCTCTGTCACAGGATCTGCTCGTCCCTCTCACTGTGAGCACCGTCTCAGCCTAGAGTCCGCTAATGGAAGTGTCACAAGCCTGGTCAGCTCTCATCAGTCCGCATTGCCATCCACAGCTCTTGATGGATGTTGTCCGTAGAGCTTTCGTTTTGTTCACTGTTATGTTTTTCTCCATCGGTTGACATTGCAAATCCTGTAGTTTGTATTCGAGTCGACAGTGACCGCTGTATAGTCATGCATGGACTAGTTCGTCTTGCACAAAATGCATACAAACTCCCTTTTTCCGCCTCCGGACAACCAAACCAAACTGATACCTTTTAGAGTTTTTCAGTTTTAATCTATTTTTTTGGGTTGTATTTACGTGCTTGTATATTTAAGTATTTATGTTTAGGGAGTGCGTGAATGTATGTTCGCATCAGAGTGAGTGGGTGTTTGTGGGAACAATATTTACTCTTTATTCTTAATCAAAGGTGGAGCAGGCACTGTAATTTCCCTTTTATGGGATCCAATAAAATATCTTATGTCTTATGTCATCCCTAAAAATGATTCAACCTAGAAACAAAAATTACCATACTCAGACCATTTAGAAGCAAACACTTAACAGGAGTAAAAAAAAAAAAAATCAAAAAAAATCGAATGTCTCCTTTCCGCTCAGGCCTCACTGGAGTAATGCTAGTGGACTTTTCGTTTAGTCCAGAAAGCCACTTCACTTTATCTTTCTGTTTCGCCCCAAGGCTGGCTTTGCTCTGTTGCTGTTGTGGTCAAACAATACAAGCTCACGAAGCCTCAAAATGTCTTTGTGTTCCCTATTAGCCTGAGGCATCATAGTCACCCCTAAATCTCGAAACAAAAATTGCCGGACACAGACCATATAGGGCACCAGACAGAAAGCCACTTCACCCAAATCCACTCAGGTCACCTTTGCCCATCTTGTGCCGGCTGGGGCCAAATATTTGTGCTGGCTTTTTCATCGTTGCCCCGTCTTTGATATCACCCGTATGTGGTGGAAAAGGACGTTAAACCCCCAAACACCCACGCGAATCTTGTGTTCAAAAAGTCCCAGCTTCACTGCCAGCGTGCCTGCGGTTGCAACCCCCTGGCATACACCTTGCCCTACCAAATACAAAAAAAATCGTAAAAAATCACTACAAACTAGCACACTGGCAAAAGAGGGTAGGCTACTTCAAACAAACGCTTCACTTGACCCCGCGCTCAATTTGTGTTCTCAATCAATCAATCAATCAATCAATCAATCAATCAATCAATCAATCAATCAATCTTTATTATCCCAGAGGGAAATTTGCGTGTGGTGGACAAACAAAGACAATGATACACATCAAATTAAAGATACACATAAGATAAAACATAATAAACACTACAATTAGAGAATTCTATGAATTAAAAAATCACATAAAAAGTCTTGGTATTAAGGTAAGTATAATCTAAAATAACTATTTAAGATTATCACAAATTAATCACACTAAAAGACTTCATCCTCCACACCCGCTCCATTTGATCACAGTCTGCAATGGCCAACACACACTCCATTTGATCACAGTCTGCAATGGCCAACACACACACACACACACACACACACACACACACACACACACACACACACTTACGCCTGTCGTGTCGGCCTGTCTGTCCTGTTGGCCAGTCTGTCTTATCGTGCAGCTTAGCGCCTTGGCGATGGTAGAGCGCCACCTGGTTAGGGTCCATTGCCCAGTTTTACCCCCATGAATCAGCACTGCCAACCGTAGCACCTGATGAATGCTGCCATTCTGTTCGCTGTTCTGATTCCAATAGTTGCGTTTATCACGACCCATTCACTACTAGTCAACTAGCGCATTTTGACAAGTACACCGTGTCCAAAAAGCAGGTGCACGGAAAATACTTACACATGCGTACAGCAAGATCGGACGTACTTTGTACATTCCTGGCCACAAGAACAAATGCGTCTTCTCGGCACTCACGTGCGAAATATATACAGAATAGGGCGCAGCAGAAGGGGGACAACCCCTCCCCCAGTGTCAGCGATTAATTCTGCTTATCCGGTAGTCAGAGGAGGAGATCGTGTTTGACATAACCAAAGTTTGACTTATCCGTTTTGGAGGATTTGTTCGACGTAACCACAGAAAATCTTACAAAGAGCCGACCAGGGCTTGGAAAAACCCTTCAGCCTCGTCTTTGACACAAGCGTATCCGTGTTTATTCATGTTGTGTGATTTTACTGAAAGTGTACATGTATTTGTGATGTGTGAATAATAATAATAATAATAATAAATGGTATTTGTAGGACGCGTTTCTTTAGAATAAAGGTCAATGCGCCGAAACTCACGCACATTTTACAAAGATGGAGGTAAAACACAGGTACACAGGTAAAACTGACAAGTTACACAGAAAATTATTGGAAGGCATAGCGAAATAGGACCGTTTTAGGATTGCTCTTAATTTAAAGAAAAAGACACTAGCAGACAGTGTGGGCGCATTTCTCAGATTCGCAGGCAGGGAGTTCCATAGATAATAAGGTTGAAGACTGAATGAACGTTCGCCTAAAATTTCAGGTTGCGCTTGAGAATTTTGAGATGACGCTCGGAAGACGGGCGGATTTACCTGGACTTTCTGATTCAGCTGAAAGCGTACTGATTGTTGTTGTGATGCGATTCTGCTTAAATTGAACATGTCTGCACTTGCGATGTCTGATTTCGCTGAAGGTGTTCTTACATATCATATGTTTTGATTATGTTGATCTGATTCCACTGGTAGGGCATGTCACAATGTCAGAATGTGTGTGTGTGGGGGGGGGGGAAGGGGGGGGGGCGGGCTGTTCAGTCAGTGCCGTGATCGGATGGAAAATAATCTGGAACAAAGATATAAAAACACTTTAAAAACTGACGTAACTGTAAGAGATAATGTTTTTGTGCCCCTGTAAGCGCAATGTATGAATATATGTGTGTTCCTCTGTGTGTGTGTGTGTGTGTGTGTGTGTGGATGTGTGTGATTTATGTGCAGGCCTGTTTCTCCGAAAAATACTTAAAAGAATGGCTACGAATTTGGGGTCTCCGAATATATCAGAATCTTTTATTAGAGCAACCGAGCGTTTGGTGATTGTTGAAGTGATTTGGGAGTTATCGCCCTTTTGAGAAAAAGTTGGTTGTCTCGCGTTTTTACACGTAGATTATATTTGTATATAATTATATTTAAATTTGTCTGATTCCAGTGGACGCAGAGAAATGGAAGAGGCAGTCCCTGCTGGGTTTTCACGCTGCGAGGGGATGAAGGTATGCCATTACACAGTCATAATCTAGAATAATCCTTTTGAAGTCTCAATATGTTTGCTGATGTGGATGATTACACGGCCGGCACCGCAGGTGCCGCAGTTCTCGGGCCTGATTAACGCCGGGGTATTTATGACAGGAAGCGTGGAATGCGGCCCTGTCCCGCAGTCCCAAACCACACGGACCTCCCTAGCATCATCTTAGCATCATCTTAACATAATTCTCATCTCCATCATCATACAAAACAAATATTGCCCCAGCTTTCGAGCCCTCCGTGGATTCCACCCAGGATCTGGCAAGAACACCAAGCCTCAATATGTTTGCTACGCTGTGGACAAACCTTTCATTGAATGCGCTTGATCTGTGCTTCTGAGTCAGTCACAGAGACACAATATAGCATCTCTAAACCCATTGTGGTGACACGTACGTGGCGTACGTGTTTTTTTTTTTCCCACGGACGCAGAAGCGTTCCGCGTACTGAGCAGACGACGTTATTTGGCTGCGGGCTGAAGACCAACTTACATAGCACTGATTGATGGCTATTTTTTTATATTCTGTTTTTGATACATACTTATATATTTAACACACGTGAAATACAAACAATGTACAATACAGTGTGCACGTGCTGTTTTTTTTAACGATTTGATGTCTTCAAAAAAAGGAGAGAAATAAGAGACAAAAGACAGAGACAAAAGACCGCCCAAAACAAAAAAGAAAAGAAAAGAAAGAAATAAAGAAAATTGTAAAAAGGCGGGGGTGGAGGAGGGTTAATAAAAAAAAAAAGTGTGCACGTGCTTAAAGAATTACGTCCCTTTGCCCACCTTTGTACACCAGCCATTCGCACATCAATGTGGTTCGCTTTAACTCATGTACAGTATGACACATAATATATGTGCATAATATTTCCTAGGTATTTCTCAACGTAACCTACATTGTATAAACGCACACGCCCACACACATACACGCCAGCACTCCCACACACCGGTGGCTATTTTTAGCGACTTGGTCGATCGATGTGTAGTACAGGCGTGGGAGGGTCAGGCCGAAGACAGCCACATTTCCCACTCGGGGCAAAAAATTTTTCCTTCTCGTATGTGGCACCGTTCATTCGGGCCGATCGTCGGGGGTTCTCTCCGGGTACTCCGGCTTCCTCCCCCCTCTGCTTTGGAAATGTTCAGCCCACCAAATTTCAAAAATAAATGCAATTCTAAATTCCGAAATTTAAATAGCTGAGCTGACCCTTCGCACCACGTGATTGTAATGTGTTTATGTCCAGTGTGTGAGAGAATGCGTGTGATTCACGTGAGCGTGCGTGTTGGGTTCAGTTCGCGGCGCTTTGAGCCGATTCAAGAAATTGGGTAAAGCGCCTACAATGCTCATTATTATTATTATTATTATTTCTCGGCAATCAAAGGCCGCAGAGTCACGAAATTGGTCGCAATGGTCAACAAGAACATCTGTTCAGTTGGCAAACGGGCGTAGAGCTTTATAAGCGGCAGGTTTTTTTTTCCTCATCAGAACTCATTACAAACATAGAGACTTGAAATAATTATTTGATAATATTACCAGGTTTTCTTTTAGCTATCACATTATTATCTAGAGTCGTGTGTTTTACCGGCCCCTGTAGTGTAGTGGTTAGCACGTTGGACCGTGGACCGGGAGACGCGGGTCCCAGCCGACAGCATCTTCAGTTTCCTGAAAGAGGTCAACCTGTTCTATAAATTATAGACCTCAAATATTCAGTCTTTCACTGACCCCCTTTGTTAAATTTTTAAGTCCTCATTTAGACCCGGTAGATTTTTAATATTTATTTACATCTTGTTTTAATGCGGGAATTTTTATGTTTTATAGGACCTGGCAGGAAGGGACTTTCATGAGCCGCGAATTAGCCTTTGTTGCTTGCGCAGCGTTAAGCCCTAAATAACTAACTAACTAACCCAGCCGAGGCAAGCGGGATTTTTCCTATCTACGTCGGCTCCTACCCAGAGCGGGTGTGCTATGGGCCCAGTAGGGAGGTTGTTGCCACTCAGCCGAGATTCACCCACCTCACGGGTGCGACTGTGGGGGTTGCTTCCCTTGGTATGACACGTCTTATGATGTGGATGATTACACGGCCGGCACCGCAGGTGCCGTAGTTCCCGGGCCTGGTTAACGCCGGGATATTCATGACAGGAAGCGTGGAAAACGGCCCTGTCCCGCAGTCCCAAACCACACGGACCTCCATAGCATCATCTTAGCATCATCTTAACATAATTGTCATCTCCATCATCATGCATAATAAAAAAAATTGCCCCAGCTTTCGAGCTCTCCGTGGATTCCACCCAGGAATTGGAAAGAACACCACTGGAGCTGGCAAAAAGAGTTGGGACAGCAAAAAAAAAAAAAAAAAAAAAAAATCAAAAAAAAAAATCGTGTGTTTGATATTTGATAATGTTAGCAGGTCTGGTTTTCTTTCTGTTGTGTTGTAATCTAGAATAATCTAGAAGAATGTGTTTAATCGGTCGATATTTCCAGTCCTGTCATTTGAATATTTCAAGGGGTGTGTTTATCTTTCTGGTGTATTATTATCTGGAATCGTGTGTTTCATTATTTGATAATATCACAACTCCCAACCTCATCCATGTTTCATATAATGTCAGATTAATGAACTCAATTCGTGGCCAGACATGGGCCACTAACAGTGATAGATTGTTGGGTGATTGTAACAGTTAATGTTACATGTAACAGTGCAGTAACAGTGCGTGTAATCCTGTCTACTTCAGTGTGACGGCATTTGATCGTTTGTAGGGTGAATGTAAGAGTTACATGTAACAGTGCAGTAACAGTGCGTGTAATCCTGTCTACTTCAGTGTGACGGCATTTGATCGTTTGTAGGGTGAATGTAAGAGTTACATGTAACAGTGCAGTAACAGTGCGTGTAATCCTGTCTACCTCAGTGTGACGGCATTTGATCGTTTGTAGGGTGAATGTAAGAGTTACATGTAACAGGGTTATGAGTAGCATAACTTATACTAGTTATGTAACAGTGAGAGTATATCCACTCGCAGTTACGGGAGCCGGGGTGGCCGAATGGTAGAGCGTTGGACTCTCAATGCTCGGGTCGTGAGTTCGAATCCCGCCGGCTGGGGCCAAATATTTGTGCTGGCCTTTTTTTCTCGTTGCCTCGTCTTTGAAATCACCCTTATGTGGTGGAAAAGGACGTTAAAAACTCCCAAACACCCACCCACCCACTCGCAGTTACTGTATTCTCCTCTACCTCAGTCTGATGTGAGTGATAGTTTATGGGGAGGGTTGTGAGGTGGGCGGAGGTGTAACATGGCCACAGGATGACTAACCGTTACCAATACGTGTAACACAGGCAGGTAACAGTGAGCGTATCCCCTCCCCCCAGCCATCATTCTGATGAAAGTTTTCGCTGGAGATTGTATCAGGGAGACTATTTTTAGAATATCACCATTTCCTTTCACAAGACAACTGCCGGCAAAACGGCCCGTGCAATGTTTCCCTGGCAAGGTAGGGCCGGGGGCTCCGTATTGACTTAAACCGTAGTTGTCACCTGATCGCAGGGCGTTGGGAAAGCCGCTATGCGCTATGCCGCTATGCGCTACTCAGTAAACGACCGTCACTAGTCTCACGGCGTAGAAGCGTGGGTTCGAACCCAGGTCGAGCTTGTGATATGTGATACCGGTTTTTCCTGGCTGCCGGGCTGCCCATCGGGGGTTTCTCTCCAGGTTATCCGGCTTTTCTTCCACCCAGCAAAATTGAAAAATAGGATAGTTATTGGGTGGCGCTGCACCCCGGCGACGCGCTTTCCTCGGGGGAAGCAGCCCGAATTTCTCGAAAGGGACAATAGTAAAATAGTAAAATACAAACAACAACAACACCCCCTCCCCCAAAACAAAACAAATCCAAAAACAACAACAACCAAAAAAAACAAAAAAAAAACCAAAAACAACCAACAACAAATAACACAACAACAACAACAACCAAAACAACAACAACAACAACAACAACAACAACAACAAACCACCCAGCGCCTTTGTTTCAAAAGGGGATTATTGCCGCGACGCGAATCTTTGCGGTTTTCTGTTATGTTCTGTTTTGACGCCAGTGGCCGTTTTTGAAATAGTGGTTGACGCGGGGTGTAGGCAAAATGGACGCAAGTGTTTCTGGTGCTACTCTGCAAAAAAAAAAAAAAAAAAAATCGAAGAGAAGTGGTCTCATGCTAAGTCCATGTTTGAAATATTAACATGGACACATCTTTGCATTGGAGTAACGCGTTAGTTAAAGTCGTTGTCTGGTTGATAAACAACCCCGACAAACCGTTGGAAACACTCGGTGCTACTGGTTTGAAAACACTCTGACATGGTGGTGAGCACGGGGGTTACACAAAATAGTTGCAGTCAAACGAAGTGCTACTCTCAATTCAAGAGCTTCGATAGTGAATCCTGACAAATAAATCAAGATTATGAACCTCACTTGACCATTTTTAAATCTGAGTGGCACTTCGTTTGACCAAAGGATTTCGCTTTCTTGTTTCGATACATAGGTTTATTTATTTTTGTGTGTGTGGACAATTATACATATATAAACAAAAACATACGCGAATACAATTACATACATGTATACAGATATACATACAAATCCATAAACAAAACACATACATGAACTGAAGTAAGCCAAGGGGAAACCAAATCAACCTAAAAAACAAACAAACCAACAAACTAACAAAAGAAAGTGTTACAGAGAAAAAACAACAACAAACAAAACACGCATATATTTGTCAAAATACTGCAAGAATGAATAAACCAAAACTTATAGAAACACACGGGAAAATGATGAAGGAAGGGGGAAAACACACACACACATACACACACACACACACACACACACACACACACACACACACACACACACACACACACACACACACACACACACACACACACACACAACACCTTCCTTAATGGTACTTGTGCTTAGCGCAAGAACCCTCTTACTGATTCGGGGAGCCGGGGTGGTCGAATGGTAGAGCGCTGGACTTCTAATGCTCGGGTCGTGAGTTCGATCCCGGCTGGGGCAAAATATTTGTGCTGGCTTTTTCATCGTTGCCTCGTCTTTAATATCACCCTATGTGGTGGAAAAGGACGTTAAACCCCCCAAACACCCACCCACCCCTCTTACTGATTCAAAACACATCAACAACAACAGCAACAACAACAAAACAAAACAAAGAATAAACACACCCACAGAACAAAAAAGGGACCGTTTATCCAGCAGTCACCTACCTTTGCGACCACACCAGAACAGGGCTTTGTCACGGCGAGATCGAAAACGTTCGTCCCCTGTGACGCACTGTTCTCAAATTAGCGCGTCAGTTTAAGAGTTTTGTGCGTACAAATCGGGAACACTCCTGGTCAAAAGGAGTGCCACTGGTAAGTCGGTGGGATTTCAGGAATATTTGTTTGAGAGGAATGGTCGTGGAAGCTTTTGACACGCTCTTGGGACCATTTTTTTTTTGACACGCTCTTGGCACCATTTTTTTTTTTTTTTTTGCTGCCCCAACTTTTTTGCCAGCTCCGGTGGTGTTCCTCCCAGGTCATGGGTGGAATCCACGGAGGGCTTGGAAGCTGGGGCAATTTTTTTTTATATTATGCATGATGATGGAGATAAGGATGATGGTAAGATGATGCGGGGAGCCGGGGTGGTCGAATGGTAGAGCGTTGGACTTCTAATGCTCGGGTCGTGAGTTCGATCCCGGCTGGGGCCAAATATTTGTGCTGGCTTTTTCATCGTTGCCCCGTCTTTGATATCACCCTATGTGGTGGAAAAGGACGTTAAACCCCCAAACACCCACCCACCCTGTACGATGATGCTATGGAGGTTTGTGTGGTTTGGGACTGCGGAACAGGGCCGCATTCCATGCTTCCTGTCATAAATATCCAAGCATAAATATTGAGAGGAATGCTGGTGGAAGCTTTTGACACCTCCTTGGCACCATTTTGTTTTGCTCCCCCTCGTGGTGAGAAAGCGACAGTTTATTTTCAGAAATCGCTTCAGTCTCTCTTCACTCTGGCGAACTAATAACACAGAAACCTGCTTCACCCTCTAATGCCTTTGCCGTATTGCGCATTGAAAGAGTCGCAGAGCGCTACACGATTTTGTTTTTAGGTTTGCACTGAGTGTATAGAAAGAGGGACACAATGGAGCCCTCTCAACATCCAATTAGTCATCGCCAATCACTTCCGTAGCTGTGGCGTGGGACAGGTTTTGTTGCGCTAGACATGCCTGGACCAGAATGTCGTTACAGTTCAGGTTTCATCTGGTAGGATAATAATTGTCTTTTATTTGGTTGTTTGTCTGTCTGTCTGTCTGTGGGCGAGCCGGGGTGGTCGAATGGTATAGAGCGTTGGACTTCTAATGCTCGGGTCGTGAGTTCGATCCCGGCTGGGGCCAAATATTTGTGCTGGCTTTTTCATCGTCGCCCCGTCTTTGATATCACCCTATGTGGTGGAAAAGGACGTTAAACCCCCATACACCCACCCACCCACCTTCTCTGTCTGTGTGTGTCTGCCCCTCCCCCACCACCACCTCTCCCCCCCTCTCTCTGGTTTTGACATGTTCCTTTATTCATAACTTTTGTACATCCGTTTTCACTGAGTACAATAATTATATTATCTGTCTGTGTGCCTGTCTGTCTGCTTCTTTTAATCTCTCTGTTATTTTTGTTGTTGTTGTTGTTTAAATATGATTCCGGCTGTTGTTTGTATGGATGTGAATGTGTGTGGTGTATGCTTGCAGAAGCGTAGCGTTTCCTACTTTTTTCCGGCTAAAGAAAAGATTGTGTGTGTGTGTGTGTGTGTGTGTGTGTGTGTGTGTGTGTGTGTGTGTGTGTGTGTGTGTGTGTGTGTGTTTTCGCTTCATCTCTCTCTCTCTCTCTCTCTGCCTGTCTGTCTGTCTCTCTCTCTCTCTCTCTCTCTCTCTCACACACACACACACACACACACACACACACACACACACACACACACACACACACAACGTCTGGCGTGCGTGTTGCCATCACAGAAGTGGAGAAAGGGAGGGTGTACAAGGAATTTGAGAAGGCGTGGGACAGACGGGAGTGAGACAAACGGTGACAGGAGATTAAGTATTGAAGAGAAGCAGAGAATGGGACAAGACAGAGTGGAGAGAGCGATGGGACTAAAAAAGATTGGAGAATTGGTTAGGACAAAAAGGTGCGGAGGAAAGGAAACCGGAGACTGATCTTTGCGTATTTCCCTTGTCTGTGTTTCAGGGTGCACCTTGTATCGGTGACGGGCAGCAGGTACCAGTGACGTCAGAGACAGCAGCATCAACTCCAACCTGAGAGCTGAATGTTGATACCACGTTACTGGAGACTGTCCTATAGCACCTGATACTTGCAGGCAGTAATTATAACAATGACGTCACCGCCCAACCTTTTTAGAGGTGAATGACTGTGGACATTCCGTCGGACACTATCCTATACCGTTTGATACTTGCAGGCAGTAACTGCTGCTGGGATTTGGCATCAAAGTCATGAGGTCATCAGGAATTACGTCAGCAGTGACGTTAGGACAAGACATTTGACATCGTAAGTGAAGCACGAGCAATTTGGGAATCTAGGCCTAGCTGAATTTGTTAATGTTTTTAATCTCTTTGAACTGACGTTGCTTTACTGTGAAAAACTGTCCTTGTACCGTAAAAATCAGTCCTTATAACGTTAAAACCACTCCCAAGAACGTAAAAACCAGTTCCAACAACGTAAAAGCCAGTCCTCATAACGTAATACCCAGTCCGTATCACGTAAAAACCAATCCTTATAACGTAAACTTATAATGTACAAACCGGTCCTTATAACCTAAAAACCGATCCTTATAACGTGAACTTATAACGTAAAAACCAGTCCTGATAACATAAAAACCAATCCTTATAACGTAAACTTATAATGTAAAAATCAGTCCTTACCAGGCCTTAAAACGCAAAAAAAAACCCCACTATAACTACACCGACACAAGACACTTGCCCCTATTACGTGAAAACCACTTCTTTGAATCACGAAGACTAGCACGTATATTGTGTAAGCTGCGACCACATAACCCGGACGTTAATTCCCAAACACCCACCCACCCCACCCTGACGCATAACCCAAGTTTCCTTTCACGCGAAAGCAAGTCCCTTGTAGAAAGTAGTCTCTCTGACGTGAACACTAGTCCTCTTTGTTGTGAAAACTGGTCCCTCTGACGTGGAAACTAGTCCCTCTGACGTGGAAACGAGTCCCTCTGGCTTAAAAACCTGTCTTTAAAACGTAAAAAAGACCTAAGTTTAGTCCTTGAGCGTAACCAACCGGCCCTCTCAGTAAAAGCCAATACCTGTAAGGATAATACTATTTTTCGAACGTGAAAACTTGAGCATGTAAGAGGAAACATCGTCCTCCAACTTGAAAACCTGTTCAAACCAGTTTGTATAATTTGACAACCAGTCTGTATAACGTGAAAACCATGTCTCTACAGCATGAAAACCAGTCTGTATATGTAACACGAAAATCAATCTGTACAGTATGAAAACCACTCCCTATAAAGTAAAGACCGGTCTCTCTATCAAGAAAATCAGGCTGTGTAATATGAAAATCCACTCCCTCGAATGTAAGAACCAGTATAACGTAAAAACTGTGTCTGTAGATCGTACAAACCACTCGCTCTAACGTAGAAACCACTCCTTCTAACGTAAGAGCCACTCCTTCTTACGTATAAATCACTCCCTATAAAGTAAAAACCACTCTCTCTGACGGAAAAAAACCCACTCCCTCTCACGTAAAAAACACTCCCTCTAACGTAAAAGCCACTCCCTATAACGTAAAAGCCACTCCCTATGACGTAAAAGCCACTCCCTATGACGTAAAAGCCACTCCCTATAACGTAAGAGCCACTCCCTCCAATCGTAAAAATCACTCATATAACGTAAAAGCCACTCCCTCTGACGTAAAAACCACTCCCTATAACGTAAAAGCCACTCCCTCTGACGTAAAAGCCACTCCTTTAACGTAAAAGCCATTCCCTCTAACGTAAAAGCCACTCCCTCTAACGTAAAAGCCACTCCCTCTGACGTAAAAATCACTCCCTATAACGTAAAAGCCACTTCCTCTGACATAAAAAACACTTCCTATAACGTAAACACCGTTCCCTCTGACGTAAAAGCCACTCCCTATATCGTAAAAGCCACTCCCTATATCGTAAAAGCCACTCCCTATAACGTAAATACCACTCTCTATGACGTAAAAATCACCACTCCCTATAACGTAAAAACCACTCCCTATAAAGTGCACACACAAAAAAAATCTGTATGTTTGGTAAAAACCAGTCTGCTAAAATGAAAACCAGTTCCTGCACAAATGTTGAGGTTTGAGGCGGCGGTTCACACTAATATTTACGCTCAATTCATATATATTGTTTTCTGTGCCAAACCTGTCTCCTCAGCATCTGCTTAAAAGTTTATAATGAAAGGTTTACCTTTTATTAAAGTTGTTGTCTGATTTTGAATTTTAAATCCACAGTCCAAGTGAAGGAAAAGAATAATAATTTTAAATCTACTCTTTTTGTCTATAGATCTTAATTGTCTATGTGTTTGCTGATCTAAGATTTTGTTTACTCAGTTTGTTTCTGTTTGGTGTGTGGTTATTCATTTTGTTTATCTGTTCGTGAGACATATGGCCGTGCTCTTGAGTTTACCGTCGTTTGAGTTTACCCTCGTTACTATCGTTACTGTCATTAACTGGGTAGCATTTGTCCCTTGTTTGCAAATTATGCCAGTTTGAAACGCAGTGTGGCTATGCTTTATGCAACTTGAACTGAAACAATATCGCTATATATCGCTAAGCTTTCCCATTGAACTGAAATGAAATGAAATGAAACTTGAAATGAAATGAAACTTGAAATGAAATGAAACTTGAAATGAAATGAAACTTGAAATGAAATGAAACTTGTCAACGGTAAACGACATTTGGTCTAGCAGTTCAGTTTTCATTCTTACTACACACACACACACACACACACACACACACACACACACACACACACACACACACACACACACACACACACACAGAGACAAAATCTAACTACGTACACACGCAGGCACGACACACAAAAAGGCACACAGGTATCGATGCACTTGGGTTAAGAGCAGACGACACTTCGTAGACCACACACACTTGAAAAGATTTTAGTAAAGAAGGTCGAGGGAAGTAGAACTTACCAGGTTGTACGTGGCTTTTCCACAGTTTTGCCAAGCCACTTATTTGCTGGTGACGATCTTCCGACATACAACTTCATAAACAAGGGACACAGTTGGTTTTTGTTTTGTGTAGTTTTTTTGGTTTTTGTTATTTTTAAGGCAACCCTATTTGTGCATCATTTTGCCACTGGCTTCAACAACGCGTGCATTTTTGTTTTTGTCACGCATCATTTGATTTACGACAATTGTTATCGTTACGTTACTGGAAAACACTATTGCTGGATATTTTAAATGTGATAAAAGATCATGGAAAAATTTATGTTTTGTTGCCTCCAGATCAACATCGCCGTTGGCCTAATCATTTTTGTGTGTGTATTTAGCAAATGCAGAACTGACGAAATAGTTCGGGACAGAAAGTTGTATGGAGAGGTCGGTTTTCTGACATCAGTATCTAGGCATCAAATCTTTTTAAGCTGTTTTGGTAAAATCTTACAGCGTGCCACTTAGACAACTGCAGAGTTACAACCTGTCACAGGCTGAACTCAAAGCAAAAAGCAAGGCGTCAGCTAAACTGATGCCGCCATTCGCTGAGCAGAACAGCTTCGGGTCGTTTGAAGTTTCGTTCGCACGCCAGCCGACAGCTGTGCAGTGTAGTCAAAGATCTGATTATAGTTTAGGGAGACTATTTGAAGCGTGCAGGCAGTCTTACAGGCACAACTGTTGCAAAACATTTTTGTCATCTGTCTAAAATTCACCTACTGTGTCTGCCAGGACGCGTAACTAATAGGGGATCCGGGGTGGTGGCCGAATGGTAGAGCGTTGGACTTCTAATGCTCGGGTCGTGAGTTCGTATCCCGGCTGGGGCCAAATATTTGTCATTGCTTTTTCATCGTTGCCCCGTCTTTGACATCACCCGTAGGTGGCTGAAAAGAACGTTAAACTCCCAAACACCCGCCCACCCGCGAAAACAATAATTTTGTTGTCGGCAAGTTCTTGCTTGTAATATGCGTTTTTTGTCCATTGGTCAGTGTTATTGGTACATAGGCACTTCTTATTGGCCCATTGGTCAGTGTGGTTGGTACGTAGGCCATTCTTATTGGTCCATTGGTCAGTGTTATTGGTGTATGGGTCATTCGTATTGGTCCATTGTTCAGTGGTGTTGATACATAGATCATTCTTATTGGTCCATTGGTCAGTGTTATTGGTACATAGGTGAGTGTTATTGGTACACCTGTTATTCTTATTGATTCATTGGTCAGTGGTATTGGTACAGGTCAGTGTTATTGGCACACAGGCCATTCTTATTGGTCCATTGGTCAGTGATATTGGTACATAGGTGAGTGTTATTCGTACACAGGCCGTTCTCATTGGTCCATTGGTCAGTAATATTGGTACATAGGTGAGTGTTATTTGTACACAGGCTGTTCTTATTGGTCCATTGGTCAGTGATATTGGTACATAGGTGAGTGTTATTGGTACACAGGCCATTCTTATTGGTCCATTGTTCAGTGATATTGGTACATATTTGAGTTTTATTCGTACACAGGCCATTCTTATTGGTCCATTGGTCAGTGATATTGGTACATAGGCGTGTGTTATTGGTACATAGGTCAGCGTTATTGGCATAAACAAATTTTAATTGTAGCACATTTTGTAGAAACGAAACAACTGATGAGCATGAACAAGCGCAACTTATGGTAATGCCCAGGGTGAAACAAATGCATTGTGGTCGTATTGCAGTGGGAGGCTAAATCGATCCAGCTTACGCCTCCATGGCGCCCTCAGTGTTATCAGTACATAGGCAATTGTTTTGGTACATAGACTGTTGCTATTGGTCCATTGGTCAGTGTTATTGGTATATACGCTAATTCTATTGGTCCATTGGTCAGTGTTATTGGTATATACGCTAATTCTATTGGTCCATTGGTCAGTGTTATTGGTATATACGCTAATTCTATTGGTCCATTGGTCAGTGTTATTGGTATATACGCTAATTCTATTGGTCCATTGGTCAGTGTTATTGGTATATACGCTAATTCTATTGGTCCATTGGTCAGTATTGTTATTGGTATATAGGCTAATTCTATTGGTCCATTGGTCAGTGCTGTTGGCACATAGGCCATTGTTATTTATCAGGCCAGTGTTATTGGATTTGCATATTTGATTGACGTATATTCGGTCAGTTTCACCCGCAAAAAAATATTTAATTATGTCGGCAATTTATGTAGCTATACCCACCGAGGTTTCGAGTCGCCGTACAAACTGTTGAAATACCTGTGTGATAGGTTTATTAAGGATACCCAGTCAAAGGTCGGATAAAGCTAAAAAAAATAAACAAAGCGTATGTTTATGTAATTTCTTCTTTTTGTGTTTGAGTTTGAAGTTTAGAATTGTTTTCTTTATATTATGTATTGGATGCCTGAGTAAGTGTGAAACCCAGCAGTTTGTTTTCTCGGTGGGATCGTTTTGTGTAAGTTTGTTTAATTTCTTCAGATTCCTTTATTAAAGTCGTGATTGCTTTGTGAGATATTTAGCTTTTTGAAGAAGTAGATAATTCTGTACTGGCAATTTCATGCAGCACGTGAGCTGACCTGAACTTGTTCGCCTAATCCCCCCCCCACCTCCCCCCGAAAACTTGTACCATCCGTAACTGAATGAATATGACATGTGTTGTCAAATTCCCTCCAAACTCTTAACTAGCGGTAAACGTTTTTTTCTGACAAATTCTGATTTCATGCATGTTATCAGACAAAAACATATACCATCCGTTCTTATGACTTGTACTGTCATTCGTGTGATCAGACGAAACAATCTACCATCCACGATAGTGACCTGTGCTGCCATATTCCCGCCAAATAGACGGAAACAGTTTTCTGTCAAACTCTGGAGTCATGCAAATACTCATACTGAAACTTTTACCATCCGGAATAACCACTTGTGTTGTTATATTGTAGTGAAATAAAAGACAATCGGACCTACACTTTTGTTATCCATAATAACCACTTGTGTTGTTTCATTCCAGTAAAATACAAGGCAGTAAGATCTAAATTTTACCACCCGTAGTAACCACTTGTGTTTTTACATTCCAGTGAAATAAAAGGCAGTCAGACCTAAATTTTTACCATCCGTAATAACCACTTGTGTTGTCAAATTCCAGTAAAATACAAGGCAGTAAGACCTAACTGTTACCATCCGTAGTAACCACTGTGTTGTTCCGTTCTAGCGAAATAAAAGGCAATTAGACCTAAACTTTTACCCTCCGTACTCACCACTTGTGTTGTTTCATTCCAATGAAATAAAAGGCAATTAGACCGTAACTTTTACCATTCGTAATAACCGCCTGTGTTACTACTGTGAAATAAAAGGCAGTTAGACCAAAACTTTTACCATCCGTACTCACCACTTGTGTTGTTTCATTCCAATGAAATAAAAGGCAATCAGGCCTTAATTTTTACCCTCCATACTAACCACTTGTGTTGCTACATTCCTGTGAAATTAAAGGCAAACTTGTTCCATTCCTAATAACCACTTGTGTTTTATATTCCAGTGAAATGAAAGGCAGTCAGACCTAAACTTGTACCATCCGTACTAGCCACTTGTGTTTTTACATTCCAGTGAAATATAAGACAGTCGGACAAAAACTTGTACAAGCGATGATTATGATATATGATGTGTTGTCAAATTCTCTCAAAACAGACGAAAAAAGTTTTCTGTCAAATTCTGTCATACACGTGTATTTAGAGAAAAACTTGTACCAGTCGTATAATTATATGGCTTCTGTTGTCAAATTCCAGTGAAATAAAAGCAGTCAGCGTGTCCTTGTGACTGTGTTGAGTGATTTTTGCACATCGCCTTTCGTTTGCAAGCAGTATATGTGTCTTCATTACAGCAAAAAAAAAAAAAAAAAAAAAAAACAACCAAAAACAAACAAACAAACAAACAAAAACAAAAAAAAAACCACAGTTTATTATCGTCTTTTTTATGTGTACTGCTTCTACTAGTACTGCTCTGGGTAGGAGCCAACCTAAGTAGGAAAAATCCCGATTGCCTCGGCTGGGACTCGAACCCGGGTCTCCCGATCGATGGACCGAAGTGCTAACCACTACACTACGGGGACCAGTAAGGTTTTTTGTTTTTTATTTGTTTGTTTTTGTTTTTGTTTGGATGACTGAGATCTGGTGGTTTTGTTTAGTTTTGTATATTTTGTGAGTATCCATGCGCTTATTCATTCGCGTTGTTGCTGTTGTTGTTGTTGTTGTTGTTCCTCTTCTTCTTTTTCATACCTTTATCGTTGCCTGCAACCAAAGCATACATAACTTCATCAGCATATTATAAAGCTTTTAAATAACAGGACACACACACACACACACACACACACACACACACACACACACACACACACACAAGCGTTTAACTCGATAAAAGTTTCGGTTTATTATCTTTAATTTCTGAAATGTCTACTCATCTCAGCACAGATCAAAACCAGTTTTGCATGCGACGTATTATATATTTTGAATGGTTCCGAAAAAAAAAACAACCGAGCCATGCACCGTTCAAAAGTTGGATGAAGGTGCCATTTGCCGTCTTCGCCGCGGGACCTCCGGTCAGTCTCTCACCTTGACCGTGACAATCAGCGCGTCAGCACGCCCTACGTCATCTGCAATGGTCATCATCATCATCATCATCATCATCATCGAATCCCGGCTGGGGCCAAACATTTGTGCAGGCCTTTTTCTCGTTGCCCCGTCTTTGATATCACCCACACGTGGTGGGAAAGGACGTTAAAACACCTAAAAACCCACCCACCCACTCATCATCATCATCATCGTCGTCGTCGTTATCATCATCATCATCATCATCGTCGTCGTCGTCGTCGTTCGACCGCTTGCGCAAAGTGTAAACACCATTGTATGGCATTAAGGGCTGTACTAATCATCAAGATAGAGTATTTCGAGCGTACGGGCGCACGTGCGAAACTGTTCCAAAACATAAGTTTTTTCCGTAGCAAAGATGAAAATAGCCCGTGTAAGGGAGATAATTTGTAGATCGTTATACGAATAGTGCAGAGTGGCGGGATGATGCTAGAATGGCAAAATATAATAATAATAATAATAATAAATGGCATTTGTAAGGCACATTTCTTTGGAATAAACTCAATGCGCCAATCACTCACCGACACTCACGCACATTTTACAAACGATGGACAGACATACACCCGTGAAACTGACCAGTTGCTGACACGGGAAATTACTGGAAGGCTTTACAGAAGAGGAACGTTTTAAGATTGCTCTGAAAAACAGACAGTGTGGGCGCATTTCTCAGATGTGCTGGCAGGGAATTCCAAAAGGTTGGTGCCACGAAACTGAAAGAGCGCTCGCCAAAGGATTTCAGGTTGCTCTTGGGAATTTTGAGAAGCCTCTCGGTGGACGACCGGAGGGTTCGCGACGGTTGATATAATAATAATAATAATGGGTATTTCAGGGACGCCCTCCCTTCCGCTCAGGGCGCCTTACAGTCAAGACACACTCACTCACACAGAAACGGAAACACACGCAACATTCCTATCATACAAACTGGTCTAGTAGTTTTAATAAGCCCTTCAAGGAACCCGTAGAACGGTTGCTATAACTGTTTCAGACATTTAACAGTTTCGTGCTGCCCAACCTAGCAACAGGCTCTTTAAATGTCAGCAACTGCATGTTATGAGGCTGCCTACACTTGCCAGTTTTACTGGTGCGTGTACATTTAACCAACCCGGGTTAATAGTGACCCGAATTCAACCCTGCTAGGGACCAGGGCCCGCATGTAAAACTCGAGGTTAATTTAGCCCTCGGCTGTGGGCCTAAAGCTGGTCCTACACGTTGCTAGAAGTCCTGTCCTGTCGACTATCATCTAGCCGAGTGGTGGAGGGCCCCTCGCCGTACACGTCGATAGTTGAGCGATAGCCCTGTAGTACGCGTTTACCATATATGGAAAGTCACGCGAGAGTACTCTCCCCTGAAGAAAAAAATGGCGGCTCCCATGGAGGACTACGATTTAGATAATTCAAATGAAGACTGGGAAGTGATTGCGGCCGCTATTGCTATTATTGCCGAAGAAGACGAACCGTGTAGTTTGGTCCCTCGTACCCCATATGCAAGGATTTTCTCTCACTAGCTCGACAAACCTTGCTGTGGCACAGTCGTCCATCTTCTCGGCCATCTTGAAAACGTCACGACTCACGTGACCACCCTACTGTTGACTGGTGGCTGAATGCTAGACTAGCGACCAGTGGATAGAAATTTAGAAGTCAATTCTATCGCGGATATAATATATATATAGCGGATAGGGCGCTGTCCGCAGGGATGGATAGACTAGCGGATGACTATCGGAACGGATTAACAGCCGATAGTCGACAGGATAGTGCGAAAACTATCCACGTGTAAGGCAAGCTTAACCCAGACTAGCTATTCCGAGGCTAGCGGGAGCGATTTAGCGCGATGCAGAAGTCGAAGTTAGAGCGTGGACTAGGTAACCCGGCAATCTAGTTTAAACTTGAGGAAATCCCTTTGGTGCGCATGCTCGAGGCCTGGATTTTATTTCCGTTCGATAAATTCCTTGCCATGTGCGGTATTCTCGGAGAAAGTTTGGCGTCATTTTGCCGACGTCATATTTGATTGACGTAATGGTGACGTTTCCTGGGATGTCTCGCCACTGTTTCCCGAAATTCTCAATATCTGGAAACGTGAATATTTACTCATCGTCGTCAAAGATGTCAAATGGGTTCTGACGGTCTCGGAAGATGGGGTGAGCGTAGTAACTGCCTTTCAAGTTGCTACAGACTCAGTGCAATTGCCGCCACCTTTGCTTCTCGGTAACCCGGGATTAGCAGACTTATCAGCCCGAAAATGGCCCGATAGTTTGACCCCTGACTTTAGCTCGAAGACAGAGCTAACCTCGACTCGTTCATGAGAAAATTTAACCCTAGAGTTATATTAGATCGAGATTTGACTTTAGCCCGAGGCTAAAACCCATCACCTCGAGTTTTACATGCGGGCCCAGGGCTAACGCGCATTTCGGATCTATAATGCCGGCGGGCATGACTTAGCAGTTATTCCCCATCAAGCTGTGGTATACCGACGAGTATTTTGATCCAAGACGCAAATCAACCCTGAGCTTTAGCGAAGGGTTGAATGCGTCTTGGATCAAAATACGAGTCGGTATACCACAGCTTGATGGGGTGTAAATGCTTAAGCATCCTTTTTTGGGCCAATTTATGGTATATTTTGAACGTTTATCCTAGTAAAAACTGACAGTCGACAGCGGCTGCACATAGCAGACGAACGAGTTTGTACGTCGGCAGAGCACGACGCCGACAGAATAAAGTGCGCCTTTTTATGCTGGCAAGGCGGTGTTAATTCACTCATAAACTCAAATCCAAACAAAAACACAAGTTTTAAACTTCCACTAAAGACACAAACAAACATGCTGACGCTTTCAAGGAAACGTAAATTTGTGAGGTGAATGCTAAACCGATCAAGCACAGCTCAATCTGTTCACGCTTTGCACGATTAGGGCAAGCGGGAGTCTTCCTGTCGGGATTCTTCACGGAACATGAAGCTTTGTGAGTGTTTATTCTAATATTTGTAGTACATGTACACCGATTAAAGTGTCCTTCCCCCAGCAGCTACATTTTATAACTGCATGCATGACTCGAACGATTCTCAGAAGCTTCTGTTCAATCGGAGATCTGTCTAGACCACGAATCCGAAGCCATTCTCTGCGCCGATAGCAGACGGCCAAATCAGTAAACAGCATACATGTCGGTGAGACGCCAGCTTCGACTGAACTTTTTGAGAACGACTTTTGATAAGTGTTGGTTAAAACTGTCCGAAATTTGAGTAAGGGGTGCTTGCTAGGTACAGGCTACTGTTGTTTTGTACTTGTACAACGAGTTTATGAAGTCGGAAACACCGACATGCCGAGTCAAAATATTTCGTCGTCGATGGTGTTGACATGGGGAGCGAGTTCTCCCCGAAGAGTAGTAATACATGTACTTGCTCATCGATGACGATGGGGTTTTTTTTTGCCAAAAAGGCTGTATCTCTGTTCTTTCTGTCTGAAAGAAAGAACCTTTTTGCAGGGAACCGTGCCTGATTGTCATGTGGTGTCGTGCTCCGTGTCACATGATTTCTCAAGTACTTGTACAATACGGACACTTATTCCACAGGAGATATCAAAGAAAAACAGGCCGCTATGGATAATAAGTAAGTTTTCCTACGTCATTGTCAGGGTCAGACTTGCAGAGAATGTATTGTACACGCTATTGACCCGAGTTCAACCCGTAGTTGATGTCAACTCGGGTTGAACCCGGGTTCAGTGTAGTGTAAAAAGCCTCAAATTGTTAACGCGGATTGTACGATATTAACGTACTGCCACCGGCACCCGTAATGTAGTGGTTAGCACTTCGGACCATGCACCGGTAGACCCGGGTTCGAGTCCCAGCCGAGGCAAGCGGGATTTTTCCTACCTAGGTCGGCTCCTACCCAGAGCAGGTGTGCTATGGACCCAATGTATATAACGAAAAATGTTGTTGTTTTTACTTACCGTTTTATTAATTTAATCCAGCTTAATACCCTATCTTGTTTTACATTTATTTTTATTTTTATTATAGGTAATATATTTTACAGCCGCAAAACAAATTGCCCTTTTGGGACAATAAAGATTTATTGAATTGAATTGAGAAATGGGGAGGCTGTTGCCACACAGCCGAGTTTCACCCACTTCACGGGTGCGACTTTGGGGGTGCTTCCCTTGGTATGACACGTCTTATGATGTGGATGATTACACGGCCGGCACCGCAGGTGCCGTAGTTCCCGGGTCTGGTTAATGCCGGGATATTTATGACAGGAAGCGTGGAATGCGGCGCTGTCCCGCAGTCCCAAACCACACGGACCTCCATAGCATCATCTTACCATCATCCTCATCTCCATCATCA
>JACVVK020000355.1:450000-462500 GCA_018292915.2 Batillaria attramentaria
AAGTTTGTTGTTGTTGTTGTTGTTGTTGTTTGTTTCTTTTAACCCGATTTCCAGAAAACGGTTCACTTTTCTTCAACTTTGTCACAAGAAAAAGTGTCCCTTATTCAGAGACCCAACCATATTCCGTTTTTGTGTTCATCTGGGGCGCCGTGATAGCTGAGTGGTAGAGCGTTGGATTTTCAATGCTAGGGTCGTGAGTTCGATTCCCGGGCTGGGGCCAAATATTTGTACTGGCCTTTTTCTCGTTGCACAGTCTTTGGTATCACCCACAACATATTGTGGAAAAGGACGTTGAACTCCCAAAGACTCACCCATCCTCATCTATCCATCTAGCCGCAAAACAGTCTTTGTTGCTTGCACGTAAAGCCACAACTAACTAACTAACTAACTAACTAACTAACTAACTAACTAACTAACTAACTAACTCCATCTGTCTATCACACTTCATTTGCCTCAACCCTCGGGTTGACTAGTAAACCATGACCAAAAGGAAAACAAACAAACAAACAAACAAACAAATAAACAAACAAACAACCCCCCCTACCCCCAACCCCCCAAAAAAACAAACAAACAAACAAACAAAGAAAAACAAAACCCCAACAACAAAAACATCAACTACCAAAAAACCCAAAGAAACAAACAAACAAACAAACAAACAAACAAACAAACAAACAGCAACAACAAAAAGCAACAACAAGAAACAAAATCAACCCTAAAAATGCCTCCATGACGTCTCTCGGCACATTTTCAATTGTATTCGGTATGTCCGACATGTTCTTTATTCATCATGTCCATAGCCGCGAAATAGTCTTTGTTGCTTGAGCGGCGTTAAGCCCTAAATAAATAACTAAACTAACTAAAATTCATCATGTCCAGAAGCCCTGCCATCATAGCAAAAAAAAAAAGCATGTTGTGGATACGGTTTGTGTCGCACGGTCGGGCGGCAATCCCGTGGCTCACCTACATCCAAACACGGGGCCTAGTAGAGGTGATAAACTCACTCGACATTCTGACCCAACTGACTCAAAATCTTCCATTTGCAGAGCGACAACAACAATACATATAGTAAAACAAAAATTCATCATGTCCAGAAGCCCTGCCATCATAGCAAAAAAGAAAAAAAAGAAAAAAAGAAGCATGTTGTGGATACGGTTTGTGTCGCACGGTCAGGGGGCAATCCCGTGGCTCACCTACATCCAAACACGGGGCCTAGTAGAGGTGATAAACTCACTCGACATTCTGACCCAACTGACGCAAAATCTTCCATGTGCAGAGCGACAACAACAATACATATAGTAAAACAAAAATATATCCAGTTGGGTCTGCTGAAAACTGTGTACTTTTTGTGCTTATAGACTTTTCACAAATTGAAAAGATTCAGAGATGTCTTTAAACAAAACAAAACAAAACAAAACAAAACAAAACAAAACGAAACAAAACACTTTTTTGTTTCAGCAAACGGACTGAAAGAGTGAATGAGTGAGTTTTTAGAGCTTAAAACCGCGCAAGCTACAAAGACTAATTCGCGGCTGAGTGTGCCTGCACTACTTGAAAAAACCAAAAATGTAACGTTGGAACGAGATTTCCGAAAGTCGGTAATGGGAAAAGTGACTCACCAAAAGTGTTTTACACAAAGCAAATCGTACAAGGGAGAACAGCTTTCTGAGATTCCACTATCCGACCTCCTCATCAGCCGAGCGAGAAGGATGTACCGCTGGTTCGCCGGTATAAATACAGTTATTACTGGGCCATGGACATGATAATTATGTTAAATCCTCTCCAGGGGCGCCGGAAGATGTTGGGGGGAGGGGGGGCAGAATCTCGGACGGGGGAACGTTGCCCGAAGAAAGTGAAAAGCGCGGGGGGGGGGGGGGGGGGGGATCAAATGCGGTGTAGACAAAAAAAACCTTTACGAACCAGGACGTTGCCCGAAAAAAGTGAAAAGCGGGGGGGGGGGGGGGGGGGCGGGGGGGCAATCAGAGGAGCGGACAGCCTTCGGTCCGCAAAAACAGAAGTTCTCTTCTTGCCATAGTCACCTGATTTTCCAGGGGGGGCAAAAAGACACTCTTGCCCCCCCTGCTTGGGTACAGGGGGGGCAGCTGCCCCCCCCCCTGCCCCCCCGGTTCCGGCGCCCCTGCTCTCTCTCTCTCTCTCTGGATCATGCTGAACAGCTGTTGGATGTAATGTTTACGCAGTTTAGAGGCAGAGGCAAAGCTCACACAGTGTCTCTGTCTGTCTGTCTGTCTGTCTGTCTGTCTGTCTGTCTGTCTGTCTGTCTGTCTGTCTCTGTCTCTGTCTGTCTGTCTGTCTCTCTCTCTCTCTCTCTGGATCATGCTGAGCAGCTTTTGGATATCATATATACGCAATTTAACATACTGTACAAAACAAAGGCAAGCACACACTGTCTGTCTGTCTGTCTGTCTGTCTGTGTCTCTGTCTTTCTCGGGGAGCCGGGGTGGCCGAATGGTAGAGCGTTGGACTTCTAATGCACGGGTCGTGAGTTCGTATCCTGGCTGGGGCCAAATATTTGTGCTGGCTTTTTCATCGTTGCCCCGTCTTTGATATCACCCGTATGTGATGGAAAAGGACGTTAAACCCCCAAACCTCCACCCCACTATCTCTCTCTCTCTCTCTCTCTCTCTCTCTCTCTCTCTCTCTCTCTCTCTCAGGAAAAGGACGTTAAACCCCCAACCCCTACCCCACCATCTCTCTCTCTCTCTCTCTCTCAGCGGTCTGGGGTCTACTGGGGAAGGCCCATGCATTGAAGTGGCTCCTACTGGTGTGCAGTGACTTGTTCTTTTTAACCAGTCTTATCATATAGTAGGCAGGGGGTGGTCGGGTTCGGGAACTTTTTTTTCCACCGCACTTGCTTCTCGTTCAATAACAATTTTCTCGATTCTTCCATCAATCTTCATATTGTGCACTTAAAAAAAAAAAATAAAAAAATAACTGATACTGAAATACTGGGTTCCGGGTGATATGACACGTTCGTCAGCCGGAGGCAAAGGTGACTAATAAACACTGTCCTATCTGTTGACACTACCCTTCTGTGAAACATGTTGGGTTAGTGTTTTTTTTTGTTTTTTTTTTTGGAGGGGGGGGGGGGGGGGGGGGGGGGGGGGGGGGGGGGGGGGGGGGGGGGGGGGGGGGGGCGGGGGGGGGGAGGGGGGGGGGGGGGGGTGGTTGGGGCGGTGGTGGGGGGAGTGTGTGTGTGTGTGTGTGTGTGTGTGTGTGTGTGTGTGTGTGTGCGCGGGAGGGGAGGAGAGTCTGAGTTGGTGATTGGGGGTTAAGGATGGCTTTGAGGAGGGGGTATAGTTAGCCAGCAGTTTGGGTTACAGGACAATCAACAGATTAGGCATCCTATATGTTCCTTGAATATCACATGTTAACTCTTAACAGCCAAAGCCCGCGACCACCCCCGATAATAATAATAATAACAACTATGAAGTGTGTATGCGCTTTTCCCATTTTCTTTAACTGACTCAAAGCGCCGCGAGCTGAACCCAACACGCACGCTCATGTGAACCACACGCATCCTCTCACACACACTGGGCATGAACACATTTACAATCACGTGGTGCGAAGGGTCAGCTCAGCAATTTCAGTTTCCGAATTTACAATTGCATTTAATTTCAAAGTTTGTGGGCTGAACATTTTCAAAGCAGAGGGGGAGGAAGCCGGAGTACCCGGAGAGAACCCCCAACGATCGGCCCGAATGAACGGCGCCACGTACGAGAAGGAATAATTCTTTGTCCCGAGTGGGACTCGAACCCGACCTCTCGCATTGGTGTTGCCTACCCACTATATGATTAGACTGGTTACCCCCCCCCCCCCCTCCAAACTGCACACCAGTATAAACCTCTTCAAGCCACTATTCTGGCGCAGATGGGCTAGACCAGTCAGAGGCATTTCAGTCGCCGGCAGAACGGCGAACCAGCCGCATTGCTTCTCTGACATGACCAAGCCGAACAGAGTATCAGAGTAATGCAACATTTTTTTTAATACCTAGATCAAGTATTACGTCATTCCTCGGAGGCTAGCGGAAAGTACGCCATCTTGGTGCGCAATGAATCATGGGGTTATTGGTTCCACGGTGGCTCATTAGTGAAGCACATGAACTCACAGGATTTTCTCTCGTCCTAGAGTAAATATTTAGCAGAAGCGAAACCCGTGGCCAGCCAACGTCAGTTTAGTCTAGAAGAAGGGAGAATCAGAGTAAATATAGATACCACCACATACCCCACTACGTTCTGCCTTTAAAAGCCTTACACTGACTTTCCGTCAAAATTTCAGAGACATGTTAATCTACATTCTGCTACAAAAATTAACAAGACTGCTGCTCTCGAGACACTGAAATAACAGAAAACAACATTAACAAAAATAAATGGTCAGCTTAAAGCAAAGGGATCAATTACCCGGCTTGGAACCACCTATTTGTGTTCGCCTTTTTCTCGCTGCCCCTTTTCCTCGGGCTGTGTGAACTGGATCTGTTTCTGCAACTTGACCATTACAGTCAAACTGTGGCCGACCAGGCAGTCTGACTGCACTGAACAGTGTTCAGCTGGGCTGTTCAGTTAGGGTAGCTCTCCCTTCCCCAAGTAACCTGCACAACAGGGCCGTCTCCAACCACGTCTTGTGACCCCAAACCAGAAGTGAGTGGTCACCGAGTATGCGTGCGCAAGATCTGGGTCGAATGTCCTCAAAAGTTACTGGTTCTGCAGTGCAGGATAGTGACACTGCCGGGACGATGCGACATTTCAAATTTCTGCTCGTTCAAATTCTTCTGTGTTCTGATTTGAAATGCGACATGCCACATTGTCCCGGCATCGAATGGACAGACCACACCGGATGTGCAAATCACACCTAAAAGCTCCATGACAGTATATCTCCCCAAGCTGGTGTGAAATGACGGTATGAGCAGGTTTTATCTTCGTTAATCGACCCATGCCCGATCCGGTCCAGGTACCAGGATCTGACACGTATCCAAACCTGCTGAGTGACGCAGAGCTTCGGGCACCACGTGGGTGTATTCAAAGTGTAATGTACACTCACAAACAAAAGAAGTGCGACAAAATTTACGTTGAGCATTCATATGTCAAATGAACAGATTTGGCAAAAACATTCATTTAGGGTGATTTTCCATCGTTTTAAAGGTCTGCAATCTCAGCAAAAAGCCACAAACATTGCGGGGTTTTTTTTTTTTTAAAAATCAGCGACTCCTTCGACTGTGCATAATCCAGGCAACTCTGTCACAGTTGCAGAGTTTCAGCGCTTCGGGGACCCTTATAAAACCAGAGAACGAGTTTCTCGTGACATTATTTGACTAATGGTCAGTGAGCGAGACACATCGCTACAGTATCTAGCGGATGTTGAGTACTGCACGATCTTTCTCGCTCTGTGTCAAAACGCAAACTGAGCTGTGAAATCTCGCTGGCAGGGAACCCTCGATTATTACGCACGCAGAATGAAAAATTTTATACCACTTTTTATGCTGGCGAGTGTATAATTACGGTGTTCGTATAACGCAAGCCCAACACACGGACTGGTTCGTATGCGGCTACGAGTCAGTGTAGGTTCTGCACGCTTCCGTAAAACAGAAAACAAGAGCAACGGCGGCAACAGCAACAGCAACAGCAACAACACTGAACAGCAACAAGAAGATGAGGGCCAGTCTCTTGTTAGTTCTGGGGTTGACTCTAGACAATGCTGTCTGTTCGGAGACGCACAGAGTATTAACCCGGGAAGAGCTGACTGCGGAGCTGAGTAAACTGACCGCCAAGGTTGACAAGCTGTCAAAGGGCAATCGGACTCTGCAAGGTACGGCAAATTTGTGACGAGTCGCCGACTTTTTTTTCTTTTTTTTTTAATGTGTTTGTTTGCTAATATTTCGGTGAAATAAATGATCAACACCTACGTTAGCCGTCACGAGAAAGTAGGAACGTGTCTGAATGACTTGTCAATGAATGACGCCGAAGTAAGTTTCATAAAAGATCAGTTCTTCAATAGGTCTTGCCAGGAATCCGAAAAAGCAGGGAAAATATCGATTTTGTCTTGTTTCCCTTACGCCGAGTAGAGAGTTATTTAGGGTTTAACGCCGCGCAAGCAACAAAGACTATTTCGCGGCTAATCCAGGTCCTTCTCCACTAGGTCATTAAAAATAAAAGGATATTCCTTATAACACGACGTGGATTTATATGAAAAATATATTATCAGATATATATCCAGTTTAAGTGAGTTTTTGTTGATCCAAGACTATTGAAAACTTTTTAACATGTGGAAGTCAAGGAGAGTCAATAGAGCGAGTGTATGTGCAGCGTGAGTATGCAGAGTGAATGCCGGAATGAGTGTATCAATGAGTGTTCAATGTGATAGGAAATTACGTGTATGTGATAGTGTGTTTTATTCTTGATTTTAAGTAATTTTACTGCTCAAGACTGTTCCTTTTACCTAATCTTTTTGCGTATATTTGTAGCCTCATTTATTAAAATGTTTATCGGTTGTGTGTTTTACTAGTATGCGGGCCAGTATTGCAATTTCCCATATTTGGGACCAGTAAAGTAATCTGTATTATGTATTCTGTACGGCGTTAAGCCCTGAATAACTAACTAACTAACTAACTGTATTCTGTCTCGTGTCTAATGCAGGTATGACTGAACTGGATAATGGACGGTTGCTCGTGTTCCGTGTGACCCCGGAGATCAACACCAGGGCATTCGACACCTACACTGCACGTGGCCACAACGACGACGACAACCCTTTCGTCTACACCAGACCCAACTGTGGCTGCATGTCCACCGAAAACTACCGGCCTTGCGACAGACACTACCGCAGTCGGTTCCTAGACTACTGGCCGTCGTACCTCATCGACACGGTAACAGGCTGTATATTGTTGTCGTCACTGGCTCATGGTCACTATGATACGGTGACCATGACAATGAATGACGTGAGAATGTGCGAGAGAATGGCAACAGGAGCAACATGGAACACGAGCAACCGAGCGAGCGCATGTGTGTGTGCTTGTGTGTGTGTGTCAGTGGAGTAAACTTCAGCATCTCGGCAGCTCTTCTGACTGGTAATCTGCATGTTGTTCGTTGTGTTCGTTCCTGCATGGTGTGTGTGTGTGTGTGGATGGTTGATTGATTGCATGGGTTGCTTTACACCGCCTCAACAGCCATACACCACATCCTGACAATAGTAACATATAATCGGACTTGTAGTCGGGCGAAACGACTACAATATTTTGTCTTGTTGTTTGCTAGTTGTTGTAGTGGTGGCTGTTGTTGTTGTTGTTGTGGTTGTGGTTGCTGTCGTTGTTGCGCTTGTCGTTATTGTTGACGGTGTTTCTGTCGTTGCTGTAGATTATAATCGTTACGCTTGTGTTCTTTTTGTTAAGCCCCTTCCTCGCGGAATCGACAACGGGATTATTGCGATCAACTGCGTACTTGTGTGTGTGTGTGTGTGTGTGTGTGGGGTGGGGGTGGGGGGTGGGGGGAGGGGTTAGAGAGAGAGAGAGAGAGAGAGAGAGAGAGAGATGATGATGATGATGATGATGATGATGAAACTTTATTTCTCAACGGTAACAGTTTTGACAGAAAAAAAAAAACACGTCAGTTTGCAAACTTGCCGTTGCGAATACTACAAAAGATTAGAAAAAAAGCAAATACTCAGAATAAATTAAAAGACAAAAAAGAAAAACAACGACGAGAGAGAGAGAGAGAGAGAGAGTCTCACGAACAGGTCATTATTGTCGGTGTGTGTGCCTTTCTTATTTTACCCCCAAAGAAGCCTGAATCTGTAGCAACGCCGTTGAAAACGTTTCATCGAATGCCCATACTCCGTGCATCCGCTAGCTAGTTTCTACCTGTCAACGGGAAGCAACCATCTGTTAGTATGCTACTGGGAATACAACCCTGTTCCGGGTCCGTCGATAACTCTAGGCCCCTGCGACGACGGCCAAGTCGGGCTAACCGAGAGCGAGCCGAGCTAATTGATACGTAAGAAGGAAAAAAACAAAAAATACTCGGTGACAAGGAAAGTGGACAGTTGCGAACAACTTTGAGGTCCCCGTGTTATTTCACAGTGTGCACAGAAGCGGTGAAAACTGTCGCATTCACCAGCACCAGTACATTCTCGGCCTGTTTCGAGATTATTACCTGCATGAATAACCTCCCTTGCCACAACAAGCACGCATTTTTCCGCGGCGGAGCACAAAGCTTCCACGAAAAATGATTGACTGCTGCGGGTCTATGTATGCACGGGGGACTACTCATGCAGGTAATAATCTCGAAACAGGCCGAGAATGTACTGGTGCTGGTGAATGCGACAGTTTTCACCGCTTCTGTGCACACTGTGAAATAACACGGGGACCTCAAAGTTGTTCGCAACTGTCCACTTTCCTTGTCACCGAGTAGTTTGATTTTTTCCTTCTTAGACATTACTAAGCTCAGCCCGGTTTCGGTTAGCCCGAGGTGGCATCGTCGTGGGGGCCAAGAGTATCATCCATCTTCACTCACCTGCGATAACACACCTTGACCTATTATAACATATTCATAACATCCAACAGGTGCGATTGTCGGTGTATGAACACGGACGAGAGATGGCTTATGTGGAGTTCAACGGCCGTGGCTCCAACTACATGAACTGGTTCTCCCGGGACAGGATCATCTCGTCCTCCTGGACCGACCTGCGGACCCAGCCCCAAAACTACTTCTCGATTGAGGGGTATGTTGATGCTATGGCTTAGCTCTTCAAACAATTTTCAGTTTATACTTGAAAACGTGTGGTAAACGCGCATACTGAGACTGAGAAAAGAACACAGACCTAAAAAACGATAGACCCCCTGCGGTGCTGGAAGTGTGACGCCGCCGCGCGCCATGTTGCGAGTACCTGGAAATGCCAGACGCTATCAGCTGTTTACATAGCGCGCATAGCATTGGCCAGACGCTATCAGCTGTTTACATAGCGCGCATAGCATTGGTCCGCTTTATCTTACGTCACATTTCTGATGACGTCTTTCTAAAGAACTTTGTATTTCGAACGAGGCGCCCTGACAGAGCATCTCAGTTCTGGTATTCACAAGATGGCCGCGATAGCGACACTCGCAAGCAGCGGTGGCAGCGTGCGACGGTGGATCTATCTTTTTTTAAGGTCTGTGGAAAAGAAGAAAAAAAAAAAAAACACCCCTGTTTTTTATGTCTGCGCGCGTAAGAATTCGCACACTAGTATCCATGGCCTTTGACACAGATTTAGCCAGATTTAGATCTGATTCAGCCAACCGACGGAAACGGTACAATAAATGTTGAAATAGGTTTAGGGTAAGGGTAAGGTTTATGGTTAGGTTTAGGGTTAGAGGGAGATTTAGGGTTAGGGTTCAGAGTTCGGGATGGTGGTATTCGCACAATCGCAAAGCCGAGCAGACCATCGTGGTGTATTTAGTACTATTTACACAAGGTGAAAAATTTAATGGATCTACTAGCAGAGAGTAAATATGAGCCAACCCGGCCTTCATCCCACAATTGGTTGTTCGCAAAAACAACGCCCGAAGTTGTTGTCGTGGACGCTGTTCTATCAGCTGTTCCATCAATATTGTATTTACTCCCTCCGGGAAATCTCCGAGTGCTTTGACGTTCTGCGATCTCAAAGTGGTTACGGAAACGCCCGCTTATGTGCTGCTCACGACTTATGCGCGCGATCTTAGCGTGCGAAGACGTGCTGGTATGATGTTAGTAACGTTCAGTTGGTATAGTTCGTCCGATAGGGGGTGCAAATGTATACCAGTCAATTCCGTCGATATTTCGGCATGAAGTAAACTCGTAGAACGAAGTCAGCGGCCATGGCCACGTGACTTCACCTCGCAGGACCCCGGAGTACATTTGCACCCCCGTCCCGCGTTGTGGACGAGTGGAGTTTATTTGCCCTTCATGCGCATGACTGGTATACATTTGCACCCCCTAACGGGCGAACTATATCAACTGAGCGTTAGGTAACTGAACAGCATTACGTGTTTTACGTGCAGGCCAAGACCTGAGGCTGATTCCCTCCGTTATTCGTCTTGTATTTGTTTGTTGTTTTTTTTTTTGCTACAATTTCGATCAACTTGATTAAATGCGCTTGTGCCAAGATTACAGGGTTTCACAAAAGACAGTTGCGTTTGCGGCTGTATCTTCGAAATAGTTTATTTTAATTAAGGACAGACAGAGGTCTGAATGTTGACGTCTGCAAACAACTTTTTGCGGGTAAATACATGAGGCGTGTGGTTTACACTTTGCACACAGCCTTTTGTTGGCTCAATGCCAGCTGGCAAGATGCTATCACTGCGCAGGTTTCTAAGTGGTGCAATGTCAGTTAACAGCATTACGTGTTTTACAAACATTCTCGTCAAAACCTGATTTCCGACATTATTCACCTTGTATTTTTTTAATGGTTGAACAAAAAAAAAAAAAAATAAAAAAAAAATAAAACAAAACCTACGAGAAGCCATATACGTGTGATTCAGTTGTCGTGGCTTGCCTTGGCATGTCTTACCTTACGATATTTTGTCTTCTGGTCGTGTGCCGAAATGTTTCAAACAACCTATAGTCAAGCCCCTACTCAAAAAACCGTCTTTGGATCCGAACGTTCTGAAAAATTTCCGGCCCGTTTCGAACCTTCCGTTCATGTCAAAATTACTTGAGAAAATAGTCCTTTCCCAGCTACTTTCACATTTGGATCAGAACAATCTATGGCAGGTTTTCCAGTGCCCGCCACAGCACAGAGACTGTTCTGCTCCGTGTCTTTGATGACTTGTTGACGGCTGGCGACTCGGACCAGATCTCCATTCTGACGCTCCTGGATCTAAGTGCCGCTTTTGACACGATAGACCATGATGTCCTTTTGGGTCGTTTGGAGCGTGTATTTGGTATCCGTGGTATTGCTCTTTGCTTATTTGAGTCGTACATCCGAGGCAGGGAGCAGGTGGTCTCTGTACTTGGACACGAATCAAAATCAACTCCTCCGCTGTACGGTGTTCCCCAGGGCTCGGTGCTGGGCCCTATTCTGTTTTTGTTGTATACCCAGCCCCTCTCTGATATTGTGAGTACTTTCCAGATTTCCCATCACATGTTTGCTGACGACACCGAGCTGTATGGTTCTTCTGCACGCGATGAAGTTGACTCTCCTGTCCGACATGCACTCATGTACACTTGCTGTTAAAGAGTGGACTCTCCATAACAAACTGCAGTTGAACGAGGATAAGACGGAGGCTCTTTTGGTTTTTTTTTTTTTTCAAAATGTTCAGATCTGCCGTCTTCTTTTAGGATTGGACAGACTAACATTCATTTTTCTCAATCCGCAAGGAATTTAGGGGTCATTTTTGACAACACTCTGTCGATGAGAGAACAGGTGAATAAGGTTTGTCAGTGTTGCTACTTTGAGCTTCGGCGCATTTCGTCCATTAGGAAGTACCTGACCACTGACTCTACAAAGAGCTTAGTGACTTCACTTGTTCTCTCTCGGCTAGATTATTGCAACTCGCTCCTTGCCGGTCTTCCTCAAAATCAGTTAGACAAAATTCAAAAAGTAATGAACTGTGCCGCCCGTCTTATCTTCAAAACAGCAAAACGCCAACATGTCTCTCCTCTCCTATCTGATCTGCACTGGCTGTCCATCCAAAACAGAATTCATTATAAACTTGCCTCTCTCTGCTATAACATTATCTCAGGCTCTGCTCCCTCCTATCTGTCCGCTCTCATTCAGCTCTACACACCATCCCGCAACCTCCGTACTTCCTCCGACACCCGTCTTTTCCGTATTCCCATCCGTCGGAAAAAGTTTCTAGGCCAGCGTGCGTTTTCATACATTGGTCCTGTAATCTGGAACGGCCTCTCCTCTCACATCTGCCATGCTCAGTCGTTAGCAGTCTTTAAGTCCCACCTTAAAACACATCTTTTCTCCATGCAGTAGAACCACCTCCCCCCCCCCCCCATGCCCCGCCTCTCCCCGCTCTCCATCTCTGCATGCCACCTGCAAAACATCAGTGTGTGTGTGTGTGTGTGTGTGTGTGTGTGTGTGTGTGTGTGTGTGTGTTGTACGTTATATACGTTTATGTTTTTTGTATGTTGTATAGTTTATGTACGCGCCCTGAGCTCTTGTGAGATGGGGCGCCACAAATACCCTTTATTATTATTTTTTTTAAATTGATCCTTTTTATCTGACATATGACAAAGTATACACACAAAGTACAAAGACAAAGATATAACAAATACACCACAACATCAAATCACAAAAAGGGAGGAAAGACTTGAAGGCAAACACACACACACACACACACACACACACACACACACACACACACACACGAGGGTAGCTGTACTAAACTGCTCAGAATGGGTACCGGATGCTAGGTTACGTAAGTAACATACGGGAAGTAGATACAGGTGTATACATACATGCATACTCAAAAGTCTTCAACTAGGGCACCATACCGTAGTCAGGAATTGTAAAATTCTGATTTTCTACTCATA
>JACVVK020000355.1:465000-505000 GCA_018292915.2 Batillaria attramentaria
CACTGTGAAATAACACAGGGACCTCAAAGTTGTTCGCCAAAATCAAATGACTTTATTAATCCCAGAAGGGAACTTATTGGAAACCATAGAAATAACAATAAGACAAAATAATAACAACAAATAAAACCTGCAGCTGTACACGTCGTGTTACACATGTACATATAATTTATATAATTCATGATCACGTTTATATTATTATATAATATATTAAACAATAATGATAACGTCTTTAATATCTACGCATTTTTTTTTCGGTCTAACCGCTATGGCAATAGCAAGGCTGGTAACATACGCACTTAATATCTGACTCGTGTGGTTTATCATTAAGACAAGCACAAGATGGCGCTAGATTGGACACATCTTGAGGATGCCTCCAACCGCACTACCCCGGGTGGCTCTTCGTTGGACCCCAGATGGAAAATTCAAATTTAAATTCAAAAATACTTTATTACCTGTTCTAAAAAAAACATTTTAAAACAGAAAATTGTCTTCGTACACACGCATTCGCTCCGCTCCTTATACTAAGATCATAATATAAGTCACACACACACACACACACACACACACACACACACACACACACACACACACACACACACACACACACACACACACACACACACACACACAAGGATATAATGCAAAAAAAGAAGAGAGACTAAAAACGAGAGGAACAAGTAAGAACACACACACACACACACACACACACACACACACACACACACACACACACACACACACACACACACACACACACACACGGATATAATACAAAATAAAAGAGAGACTAAAAACGAGAGAAATAAGTAAGAACACACACACACACACACACACACACACACACACACACACACACACACACACACACACACACAAGGATATAATGCAAAAAAAGAAGAGAGACTAAAAACGAGAGGAACAAGTAAGAACACACACACACACACACACACACACACACACACACACACACACACACACACACACACACACACACACACAAGGATATAATACAAAATAAGAGAAACTAAAAACGAGAGAAATAAGTAAGAACCCCCCCCCCCCACACACACACACACACTGGCACGTATCTGCACATGCTCGCTTACTCGCAGTCAGAGAGCCAGAGGAAGACCCAATGACACGTGGCGGCGGGCAGTGGACAAGGAGCTGAAGGAAAACAAACTGACCTGGGGGACGCTGGAGAAGACAGCTCAGAACAGGCACGAGTGGCGATCTTTGGTGTTGGACCTATGTGCCAGAGGGCACGAAGAGGATTAAGTAAATAAGTACAAGTGCTTTATCCTTTACGCAACTGTTCTCAGTTCACTGCGCACCCACTGCAGCCTACCCTGTCCTTATTCCTTTGGCCTGATCTTCATATCGGCCGCTTTCAGGGTCTTCGAGTTCTTCCAGGGGTACCATACCAGACGGTCCACGTCTATGATTTCTTTATGCGTGTAGCGCGCGTTCAGGTTCACCTGGGCACACACGTAGTACCACCATCCCGCCCCCCGGTCGGCTGCGCAGTTGCATCTGCAGCTATCCCTGTCGTGGTCTGGCGTGGAGAAGGACTGATTGTTCGCGATATGCCACTTTTGTGTCGCGCCACGGACCGGCTTCATAAGACCGTCCCCTGAAGACGAAATGCGCAAATGTTGCGATCACTGGCGTGTGCTGTGCTATACTGTGCTGTCCTATGCTGTGCTACCCATGCTATGCTGTGCCGTGCTATGCTATGCTATGCTGTGCTATGCTATGCTATGCTATGCTGTGCTGTGCTCTGTGTGTGTGTGTGTGTGTGTGTGTGTGTGTGTGTGTGTGTGTGTGTGAGCGAGACGTGTGTGTGTGTGTGTGTGTGTGTGTGTGTGTGTGTGTGTGTGTGTGTGTGTGTGTGTGTGTGTGTGCTTAACTTGGTCTCTAATGGTCTCTGCTTTGGAAATGTTCAGCCCACCAAATTTGAAAAATAAATGCAATTCTAAATTCCGAAATTTAAATAGCAGAGCTGACCCTTCGCACCAGGTGATTGTAATGTGTTTATGTCCAGTGAGTGAGAGAATGCGTGTGATTCACGTGAACGTGCGTGTTGGGTTCAGTTCGCGGCGCTTCGAGCCGATTCATGAAACTGGGTAAAGCGCCTATACAATACTCATTATTATTATTATTATTGATTAACTTCACATCAATGATAGATACAGAACGGTTAGTGACGAGAAAGCATACACCAATCGTTAATATATTTTTTCCCGTCCGTTTCCGGCGTTTGATAAGTGAAAATGTCCATCAGCCTGCAGACTGAGACAGAACTCACCAGCAGTTCCACTGTAACCGGACACAACCAGCCTGTACCCATCTTCAGGGCCGTGGATAGAGACGGAGTCGTACTCCGCGTACGCTGTGTTCCCGTGGAAGTCGGTGAGGTCGATCCGCAGACTGCAGTTTTTGCTTGACGTCAGCCAGTGCATCTCATCCAGGCCTTTGTGGAGTGAGACGTCATTCAGTGAAAGTAATTACTAGGCGCAAATTGACACAAATTGGGCGTAGGGTCATGTTTGGTGTTTATTTGAAGAACCCTGTTTGGCGAGTGTGCTAGGTTGTAGTGATTTGTGTTGTCATGATTTTCGTGATTTTGTAGGGCAAGGTGCTTGCCAGGGGGCCGCAACAAAAGGCAAGCTGCCAGTGAAGCTGGGACTTTTTTGCGCACAGGTCGGGCACAAGTAACATGAGTAGATTTGAATGAAATTGTTTTCTGGCCTAAACAGGAAGTAGACTTGCATTATTCTTGTGAGGCCAGAGCGGAAAGGAGAGATTTTTTTTTTTAACCCTTGTGAGGTGTGTGCCCTTGAATGGTCTGTGCATGGTCATTTTTGTTTCTAGACTTAAATATTTTAGGGGTGACTATGATGCCTGAGGCTAATAGGGAATATATAGGCATTTTGAGGTCCCGTGCAACTGTGTTCTTTGACCATAATGGGGTGGGGGGGGGGGTGTTGGGGGTTTAACGTCCTTTTCCACCACATAGGGTGATATCAAAGACGGGGCAACGATGAAAAAGCCAGCACAAATATTTGGCCCCAGCCGGGATCGACCTCACTACCCGAGCGTTGGAAGTCCAACGCTCTACCATTCGACCACCCTGGCTCCCCTTGACCATAAGGGAACAGTTGTCATACTTATGGAGTGCATCGTTTGACTGTTGGCACACTGACCGCCCAGAACACCTTTGTCCGTGTGACTTGAGCTATTTTTAACATTTTTTTAAATTCATGGAAGGATCACCGTCAAACAGTAAATAACATTGTAAGAGAGCACAACAAGTAAAAACTCATGTACGTGCTCATTTGAACCAGTTTACATAAAAGCATGGCGGAGAAATTGGCGTGAAAAGATGGATTTAAATGTAAGGATGTAAGGACGTAGTGAAAAAAAAAAAAAAAAAAAAACACCACATGCTGTGGTATGCTATGCTGTGCTGGCTATGCTATAGCTTGCCTTACACATGGATAGTTTTCGCACTATCCTATCGACTATCGGCCGTTGATCCGTTCCGATAGTTATCCGATAGTCTATCCATCCCTGCGGACAGCCCACTATCCGCTATATATCCGCGATAGATCTGGCTTCTAAATTTCTATCCACTAGTCGCTAGTCTAGCATTCAGCGACCAATCAACAGTAGGGTGGTCACGTGAGTCGTGACGTTTTCAAGATGGCCGAGAAGATGGCCGACTGTGCCACAGCAAGGTTTATCGAGCTAGTGAGAGAAAATCCATGCATATGGGATACAAGGGACCAAAACCGTGACTACACGGTTCGTCTTCTTCGGCAATAATAGCAACAGCGGCCGAAATCACTTCCAAAGGGGGGGGGGGGGGGCTGTTGCCACACAGCCGAGCTTCACCCACTTCACGGGTGCGACTTTGGGGGTGCTTCCCTTGGTATGACACGTCTTATGATGTGGATGATTACACGGCCGGCACCGCAGGTGCCGTAGTTCCCGGGCCTGGTTAATGCCGGGATATTTATGACAGGAAGCATAGGATGCGGCCCTGTCCCGCAGTCCCAAACCACACGGACCTCCATAGCATCATCTTACCATCATCCTCATCTCCATCATCATGCATAATAAAAATTGCCCCAACTTCCGAGCCCTCTGTGGATTCCACCCATTACCAGGGAGGAACACCACTGGAGCCGGCAAAAGAGTTGGGGCAGCCAAAAAAAAATAAAAATAAAAAAAAATAAAAGACCCCCCCCCCCCCCAAAAAAAAAAAAAGAAAAAGAAAAAAAAAATGACGGAAGTATGTATCAAAACAACACGCCCGGATCTCAACTACACACAGAACTCATTGAGTGGCATGACCTATCACAGAATCAATGCAGTTCGTTTAGGACTAGGGATTTACGAAGTTTTGCTTTTTAAACAGACGAGTACAGACAGACAAACAGACTCACCGAGCCAGAACTCCCCTGTCAGATGGCCGAAACCATCTTTATATTCTTGCCAGGTTCTGTCGAAATTCACCGACCCGTCTTGCCTTCGCTGTATCACCTGGGGCACGGGCAGATCATCACCACCACCACCACCACCACCATCATCATCATCACCCTCATCATTATTAATGTCGTCGTCGTAGGGTTCAAAAAAATTTTTTTTGGAGGGGGGGTGGGGGTGGGGTGGGGTGGGGTAGACCGGGTGAGTTGGGTTGTAGCGGTTTCAAGTCATGTCCTGAGGAAAAGGCCACGGGGGTAGTTTGCTGGGGGGGGGGGGGGGGGGTCGCCAGTCTTAAAAAAAAGGTAAGTGGACTGACTACGCTTTTCAATCGATAGACTACGTAGTAAAGGTCGCAACCCCCCCCACCCCCACCCCTTCACCCAGCCCGCCCATAAAGATCATCTCTAATCAGTCTGTCAGCAGCGGGACGTCTAACTCCCAAAACTTTCTTATGTACACTACCCAGACAGACAAGCAGCATAAGCTTACTTACCGTCCAGCCACCGCCGTCTGTGGTCTGGTCACAATAGACCGGGAAGTGTTCTGGTCCAACGGTGAGAGTATAGACTCCGCTCCTTGGGAAACGGCGTTGCACCTCTTTGCAGTCGGACATCTTGCGGTTCTTCAGCTTCAGTTGGATGTCCGTTGCATTCAGAATCACGCTATCACCGACCTTCAGATCCGAGCTGCGGGCCACACAGTCCAGAGCGGGGTCCATGGGGTTGATCTCACAGCTATACAAACCGGACACCACAGGATTGGGAACATCAAGGTAGAAGGTTCCGTTCTGGTAGGTTGTGCTAGACATGCTTACGCCGCTCGGGAGCTGTGAGACAGAGAAGACGAACAGGTGTGAGAGCGCTCACTATTAAGTCTTTTTTTGGGGTTTTTTTGTAGCATCTGCTAATGATCAGCAGACACCAGTTTTGTCCCTTGCCGACGCGTCATTGATTTGGAAGTAGGATACATGATATGGTTTGACATATCAAAGTTATGAAAAACAACAACAACAACAAAACTTTACAACGATATAAGCAAAATTTTTGTACAAAAGCTGTATTTTCTGGATTTAATTTTTCCAAAAATGCTAAAAAAAAACGTGCGTCACAGAAAGTGCGTCTTCAAAGAGTTAAAGCTTGATTAAAAGTGCTCTTAGGAGCGGTGGATGCATCGGTAGGTTGGTCCACTACTCTCGCCACTCAGCGTGCGGTGAGTGCTGTGTCAATGAGATCAACCCCGACAATTCAAATTCAAAATCAAACATCTTTATTGCCCACTTATTAAACCGGAAAGTTTTTTTTTTCTTTTGTCTGTCTGTCTGTCCTTACGATGCACAAAATAGAATAAGATTAAAAGGACAAGTATCACAATTACAACAATTCCAGTGAACTTGTTGTTGCCCGTTTCCTCTGGCTATGTAAGATAAGATGATAAGATAAGGTTACTGTATTGATTCCTCATGGGGAAAGCACTGTGGCGCTGCGCAGTGCCCAGTTAAGAGCCGGCTTAACACTCACACGCCACATAACTGTCACGGGTGGATGACCAAGGTTCTGGAATGTTCCACAAGACAGGCGCACATGGAAGTTCGCTTCACTTCCCGGTCCGACATCCACGGGCTCAGGGAGTATGGTCAAGTGAAGCCGGCCCTCATATATCGCAGGACTGGCTGTGAGGGACAACACGTGTTCGAAGCTGATTGGATAAAGCTTAAGGGAGTCATCTGATGCCATCGAACAGCGACACACTAGCGCTATCGGGGTTACATACTGATATGGCTCTAACTGAATTTTGTTTTAATCCGGACCCGCCTTCCACTTTGGCATTTTTCAAGTGTAATGCCAGAAAAAAAATCTCTGTCTCATTAACAGTAGACCATACGAAATAAGACACCAACTAACAATTAAAAGCAACTTCTGGGAAAAGGTTATAATCACATATTTAGACAACAAAGAGATCTCAAAGACTGAACAAATAAATCGAGAAAATATACTCAATCAAGTGATATGGCATAATAATAATAATAATTTATCTATATAGCGCTGTCATCTACTTGTAAGGCAGTTCTAAGCGCTAAGAGTACAGGTAAAGGGACAGATAAAAGTGAAGATTCAGGGCCAGGGCAACTGCATGTATGGTACTTAATAAGGAGATGGAGAAAGACGAAGGCAGGTTAGACGGTGCTTTGAGATGAGGACAGGTAGGTTTATAGATTTGTTTTGAAGGTTTCGAGGGAGGTTGACTGGCGGAGCGAAAGAGGCAGAGAATTCCCGGCTTTTGGACCAGCGTAGGAGAAGGCTCGAGAGCCAACAGAAGACAGTTTAGTACGTGGGATTCTGAATATCAGGGTATCGGATGAAGACCGGAGGGAACGTGACGGAGTGTAGAGTTCCAACAAATCAGACAAGTAGGATGGGGCGGAGTTATGGATGCACTTGTAGCAGCCATAAAGTACATACATAACACTCTGCACTTTCCCAAGTGGAGAGAGGTTGGCATAGAAACAATGGAAGACATCTTAAGTGTTTCAGAGAGAAGATTTATGACCGTACAGGAAATAGCAGTTAAAACGCATCTGAATGCCGAGGCCATCCTATCTGAACATAACGCGTTGTTAAATGCTGTACCAAAACAGTGGAAAGAGGGTGGGTGTTTGGGGGTTTAACGTCCTTTTCCGCCACATAGGGTGATATAAAAGACGGGGCAACGATGAAAAAGCCAGCACAAATATTTGGCCCCAGCCGGGATCGAACTCACGACCCGAGCATTAGAAGTCCAACGCTCTACCATTCGACCACCCCGGCTCCCCACAGTGGAAAGAAATTATTCAGAAAAATGATCTCCAACAATGCAAGCAAACAACTAAACAGGACACTGTTGCAGCAATAAACGACATGATACGTAAACTAAAACATACCAAGACACACACATCTGTACCTTGTGCTACTGGCTTCTGGGCCAGAAAATGGAATGTACCCATTACAAAAAAATATATGGTTAACTGCTTTTCAAGCCACACGTGAGGTGAGACTACGCGAACTCCAGTGGAAACTTATTTACAACATATACCCGACAAATATCATGCTCACAAAATGAAAGTTAAAGAAAACAATAAATGTCCTTATTGTACTGATGAGGTGGACTACATTGAACACTTCTTTTATCACTGTTCAATATGCAAAGTATTTTGGGTATATGTTGAAGATGAACTGTTGAAAGAAACCGGAAAGAGATGGAAACTGTCGGAAAAAGATGTTCTATTTGGAATGCAAGAACATGAACCTATTACCAAGGACCAGTTGGAAAAAATAAATCACACAATACTAATTGGGAAAGCATGTATCAGTATTAAAAAAAAACCGAATCCAGTTCACCTGTACGATATTTTTTGAATACGAAAAGCGCTTGAGAAATATTTGATGGTTTCTTGGTATGCTTTACTGCTTATATGTACATCTCTATACATTATGCATATGACACTCCAACTGAATGATGCTGATTGTGTTTGATCATATACTGATGCTTGGTGTACATATTCATCTCAATACATCTCTATTACATATATATTATGTCTTGATCATATCCCGGTACACACTAAGTACAACACACACACACACACACACACACACACACACACACACACACACACACACACACACACACACACACACACACACACACACACACACACACACACACGCACACCCGGCACACTCACACTCATGCACGCACGCACGCCTCAATTGCACGCAAATTGGCTTGCTTGTAAAGTTGGTGTTACTGTGCACGTTCTATATAAAAGCTGTATTAACTTAAAAATTTGCTGGCAATATTTGTTAAAAAAAGAAGAAGAAAGTAGAAAGAAAGAAAAAACAAATAAAGATTAAAACAAAGGGAAGATGATGATGAAAGGGGGAAAAAAAAGGAAAAAGCAGAGAAAAGAACAAAAACTAAAATCAAACCTTCCAAAACGGTCCTACCTGGACCCTCTTTCTGATTCACACACACACACACACACACACACACACACACACACACACACACACACACACACACACACACACACACGCACAAAATGTTTTAATCCGTATTGTTTGTTTGTTTGTTTGTTTGTTTGTTTGTTTGTTTGTTTGTTTGTTTGTTTGTTTGTTTGTTTGTTTTGTTTTGTTTTGTTTTGGTGGTTGTTGTTGTTGTTGTTGTTTGTTTGTTTGTTGTTGTTTTTTTGTTTGTTTTTTTTGGGTGGTGGTGTTGGTGGTGTTTTTTTTAAATTCTCATTTTTAGCATATTGACACAAAATGAACATTATTATGACGGAACAAAAAGCCAACATCACAATACAAAGGTAATAGAAAAAAAGTGGACATTACAGTACAAAGACAATGGAAAGAAAAGTAAAACTGGACGAAGGGGACATCAACGGAAAGGCTGTTGAGGCTGTTATGAAAGAAAATCGGGCCTGGAAGCCAAGAGTTCCAAACTACGGAACAAAAAGTATGGCTACCTCCGAGGAGGGCAAGAATCAGTCAGCACATCTCTTGTGTCTGCCGAGGAACGAGGATCTTCGTTCTGTAGACGTAGTTCAACGACAACGTAGCCGTGCCATGTTGTCGTTCTGCTGATGTGAGTGCGTGTGTGCGCACGGAGCTGGTTTGTGTGTGTGTGTGTGTGTGTGTGTGTGTGTGTGTGTGTGTGTGTGTGTGTGTGTGTGTGTGTGTGTGTGTGTGTGTGTGTGTGAGTTTTTATTAGTTTTTATCTGTTTTGTCAGTTTCACCTGTCTTGTGTTTGCTTTATCTGTCTTTTGTGGGTTTTTTGTGTCTTAATATGAATAAATATGTATCTTAAGTAAAGCGCCTAGAGCTTGGATAAGGTTAGGCGCTATGTAATATTCTATTGTTATTATTATTAACGTACCCTGAACCAGGACAGACACGGTGTCTGTATAAGTCTTGCTTTCCTTCCTGGCGTTTGTGACGGAAGCGATGACGGTGTAACTGCCGGAGTCGTCCATGTGGATCTTGGGGATGGTGACAGCCGCGTTAAGTCCATACTCAAAGCGCGAACTTGTGTCAAACACTTTACCGCGGGCACCAACAGCTCTCCGAGCAACCTGAAACATTGCCGAGTTTAGAGAGTTGACAGTATTTTGTGTCCTTTAAAAATGAGGGTGGGTGGGTGTTTGGGGGTTTAACGTCCTTTTCCACCACATAGGGTGATATCAAAGACGGGGCAACGATGAAAAAGACAGCACCAATATTTGGCCCCAGCCGGGATCGAACTCACGACCCGAGCATTAGAAGTCCAACGCTCTACCATTCGACCACCCCGGCTCCCCCTTTAAAAATGAGACAGCTGGTTGGGCGGTTGCTTCACTGAGGGTGTCATCATCGTCATTAGCTTGCTTTACGTCCTATGGCTTTTAGCCCTTAAGGACATGTTGTTCCTGGCATGTGTCTTTGGCTGCTTGGCAGGGCGAGTGTCTTTGGGGTGGGCGAGGGCTGTTTTACTTTGCTTTGGGCAACGTCAGAGTATCTCTGCTTGGGTCTCAGATGCCTGGTCTGGGTTGTTTTTCAGTGCCTCAGTCTATTCTGTCATCCGTGCTTTTGCCGTTGGATCATCACTGGGGTGTCCTTTTGCTCTTTGCTATTAGAACCATTTTGTCAGATCTGATCTGACGATCGCGTCGGCCAGGGTTCTCATTGGCCTATCGCCAAGGGCTTGGTGTGGCCTGAGGAAGTCTACCGTCTTCAGTGAGTGTCTGTCTCTCAGGTCCCAGACTGGCTGGAGGCTGGCGGGCAAGCCTTCACAGCCGTTCACGATGTGGCGGACGTCTGGGGGCTGCCCACACTTTGAGGGTGTAAGGGTTTAGATCGTGTATGAAAGTATATCGAATTCTGTAACGTGGCTCAGGCATAGAGACAAACACTGGAGATCTGAGACAACGGCGTAAATGGTCTGTAGTCATTGGCTTTGACTGAAATCAAGCACCTTTGCAACTTCTCCGCAGTGTATATACTTTGGTTCATGTGAGCACCACGATAATCCCGGCTAAGGCCAAATATTTGTGATTTGCCTTTTTCATGTTGCCCCGTCTTTGATATCACCCTAACGTGGTGGAAAAGGACGTTAAACTCCCAAACACCCACCCACCTACCCACCCGCACCTCTGATGTTTTTACTGGTTGTGTAATCATTGTGTGCTGGCGAATTTTTATACTTGTATCCGTGTGAATAAAAAATATGTAAACCGTACACCATTTGGTCGATGGGATGGACACATACAGAAGACATACCTTCCGCTCCCACTCAAGGTTTTCTACTTTTTCACCAGGATCCAGATGAAACGCCCAGGGAATGGTCAAGTTCACACCCTCACACACACCCAGGTTACTCCTTAAGGGCAAAGCGGCGTGCCATCTAAACGCACTCGCTTCGTCTGCAAAATTATACAACATTGTTGAAAGACGCGATGAGCACAAAATGGTGTTCCCCTACAAAGGCATAAGGGTTCGGCCAGATGACAAGCTGCGCTGTGAGTTAGCGGTAAGCGAGCTGTTGAGCAGTGAGCGGTGGGTGGCCACACCAAAAGCGGCGATAGCTAGCGGCTAGCTAGCGAGTACCCAGCTGCGCTAGCTGCTGGTTAAAGCTTGCGTGGCCACATGAATAGCTGCCGTAGCTAGCTGTATGCTAGCCTGCCGCTGGCTGTGCACGGTTTGTTGTGATATCTGTTCATAGCTGTACGAGACAGAATCAAAATGGCAGAGAGGAGGTATCTCCTACTTTCAGAGTTGTCAGAACCATCGCCATAATTAATTATATACGGCGAGGAATTCTGTTTGATGACAGAGATTATTGGGTCCATCCCATTAACACGCAACGGAGTGTGTATGGAGAATATCACCATTTGGGCCCCGACCTCAGGCAAGATCCTGAAAGGTTTTTTGACTACTTCAGAACGCTGCCTGTGATTAAAGTAGTGATGCTCCGTTGGTTCAAGGTAGCGTCCCACTAAAACACACCCGCTTCGTCTGCAAAATGTTGCTACATTATTTTAACATTGTTTAGAAGCGCCATGAACACCCTGGGAGGTGTTGTGTAGAGTTATAACCCTGCGACTAATTGAAAAAAAAAATTGAACTGACTGACTTATAAATTGGTATCTTATCGACTGTTTGACAAAACGGTTCAGTGGCTAAACACAAAAATTTAACTTGATTTGTTTTACCGTATCGCTTCATAAGGTGTGTTTGTTTGTTGATCACTTTATTGAAACGGGTCGACGTTTGTGTTGTGTTGAATTGTTGTTGCTGCTGCTGCTATTCTTTCTTTCTTGTTTTGTTAGGTTTGAAATCACTGCTCTTAGTACACGTGGCCTTACCCAGAATGCACCACGAGGCGCAGACACAGGTGTACAAAGCGAGATGGTTCAAAGTGCCTAATGCTCCAAGCAGCCTTTTTGAATGTAGGAATTTGATTTGCCCTAGTACAGCGCTTGCCTTGAAGTTAAACCGAAAACGCACGTTCATTTTGGTGCAAAACACAGGTTAGGAACATTGTGCAGGCTAACTCAGTTCTGAGGTATAAAGCGCAGGATATAATGTATGAGATTAAGATGTAATTCAGGAGATGACCCAGGTGAGCCCTGTGACCGTTCTTTTAATACTTTAATATCTGCCAGTTTCTAATTTACTTGATCCAGCCCTGGGATAGTGTCGGTTCGCGCTCTAAAGTTAACGCTGTTTTTTGTTTTTTGTTTTTTTTTTTGTTGTTGTTGTTGTTTTTCTGCCCCAACTCTTTTGTCAGTTCCGGTCGTGTTACTCCTTGGTAATGTGTGGAATCCACGGAGGGCTCGGAAGCTGGGGCAATTTTCATTATTATGCGTGATGATGGAGATGAGGATGACGGTCAGATGATGCTATGGAGGTCCGTGTGGTTTGGGACTGCGGGACAGGGCCGCATTCCACGCTTCCTGTCATAAATATGCCGGCATTAACCAGGCCCGGAAACTACGGCACCTGCGGTGCCGGCTGTGTAATCATCCACATCATAAGACGGGTCATACCAAGGGAAGCACCCCCAAAGTCGCACCCGTGAAGTGGATGAATCTCGGCTGTGTGGCAACAGCATCCCCACTGGGCCCATAGCACACCCGCTCGGAGCCGACGTAAGTAGGAAAAATCCCGCTTTCCTCGGATGGGACTCGAACCCGGGTCTCCCGGTCCATGGTCCGAAGTGCTAACCACTACACTCCTGGGGCCGGTATTTTCTAATTTACTTGATCCAGCCCTCGGATAGTGTAGGCCGGTTCGCGCTCTATAATTAACGCTGTTGTTAATTTGTTTTGAACTTACGTTGGTTAAAACCAAATCGGCATTAGCAGTGATGCAGTTAAAGTTTGAAAGCACTCCTGTCGCATGCGCGATCTTACCCAGTATACACCACAAGGTGCAGACAAAGATGTACCCAGCGAGATGGTTCATAGTGTATTCCGCCAGCCTTTTTCCACACGTTGGAAGCCGTGGACACTGGCGAAAAAAATATAACCACCAATAAATTATTACAGACTTCAACGTGAGTCAAGGACCACTTGCAGATTTGGCTAAAATTCCTGGAAGATGTCCGTGCAGCACATAGTGGTTTTTCAGCTTCAGCAAGCTTTGCAGGATGCATTGTTAACCCTTTAACACTTTCACAGCAAAAAATTTTTTTGAAAGATTCCTTGATATCTATTTTTTGTGAATTCTTAAATATTAGACCTGTCTGTTAAGGTGGTCCTTGACTTATGTTGAAGTCTGCAATAATAATAATAATAATATGTATTGTATAGGCGCTTTACCCAATTTCATGAATCGGCTCAAAGTGCCGCGAACTGAACCCAACACGCACGCTCACGTGAATCACGCGCATTGTCTCACACACTGAACATATGCACATTACAATCACGTGGTGCGAAGGGTCAGCTCAGCTATTTAAATTTCGGAATATAGAATTGCGTTTATTTTTCATATTTGCTGGGCTGAACATTTCCAAATCATGGGGAGGGGGGGGGGGGGACCGGAGTACCGACGATCGGCCCGAATGAACGGTGCCACATGCGAGAAGGAAAGACTCTTTGCCCCGAGTGGGACTCGAACCCCTGACCTCTCGCATTGGCGACAAGTCTCTAAACCACTAGACCACCGACCGCCCCGGGTCTAACTCGGAGTAAAGAGGAACACATACCCAAACCTCACGTACCGGCCGATGTATCGCAGCTGACAGCTGTGTAGGAAGTTAAGGCCTACTGCTGAAGCTGTTTCCATGGCCGTGTTATCACAACGTCACTGACGCGTGTCGAGATATCTCTGTTCATATCTCGACAGATTATTGTAAAGTCTGTATAGATGAATGTCTTTAAAATTTGTGGTTCAGGTGTTTGTTGTCGCTGTCGTTGTCGTCCTTGTTGTCCTTGTCGTTGTCGTTGTTGATGTTGAGTTTGATGTAGCTGTTTGTTTAGCTGTACAGTTAAAGATACTACTACTACTACTACAACAACATAGCTTTTATAGAGCGCTGTTCTCCAACTTCCAAGGACTCAATTCAATTCAATTCAATTCAATTCAATATAACTTTATTGTCTGTCGATGGCAGAAAATTTTCTTCTGGCTCACACACACACACACACACACACACACACACACACACACACACACACACACACACACACACACACACACACACACACACATTAATTTATCTAGACATACAAATCCATACATATTAAACACAGATCCTATATAGCGCGCGCGCACGCGTACACACACACACACACACACACACACACACACACACACACACACACACACACACACACACACACACACACACACACACACACACACACACACACACACACACACACACACACACACACTTTGATCCGTCACCGTGACTGACACTGACACCAACGAAAACCGCTCAGTCACTGAGTAGATCCGAGTCATCCGTCAAAGATCAACTTCAAGTGAACACACACACACACACACACACACACACACACACACACACACACACACACACACACACACACACACATCTTTCTTTTGGTGGAAAAAGCTTTGAAACGCTACACGTGTCTGCAAGCATAAATGTCCCCGACAGCCCGAAGCACAGGGCGGCACTCTCAAGCAGTGTTTTACCCCCAGTGTACCATGACCTACACCGGTATCTCATCTGTCACGTGTTCCACATTCTAACACCGGGCAGGTCTGCCGTCATGTACCACACGCCTTGTACACCGATGTGAATGAAAACCCATCACCCATTCAACCACTCGCCGAAGGTCTGGCCATGAATATCTGTTTTAACGGGAAAACAGCCTTGGTCACGGGCGCTGGTAAAGGTAAGATTTAGGCGGGAACTGCTGATAATAGATTTTAGCGTGTGTGCCTGTTCGTAGTATCGTTTACGCCGGCCGGGCAAAGCCAGCGTGACATACTGATATGCGTGGCCTATTTATTGAGGAGCGGTGTAAATCACAACAGAAACAGAAGACTTATTTTTTTCGCAACAGCTAAACTGTACGGAGCAGACGACAGAGACGTTTGTACGTTTATTGATTTGGTTTTTCGTGCAGTGTCGGATAAACAATAAAGTAGGTTTCCTTTTTAGTTCTGGGCACTTACTCCGAGTCTGTTCACTGAGTGCCATTAGTTTTAATCGGTTCAAGTTAGTTTTCAGCCCGGCGAAGCCGGGACCGGGTTATTCTACAACTGCTACATGTACTACTACCAGAGACTACGCTACATGGATATATAGTCTTTGCCAACAACGCGACTACTCTACTACTATTATGACTACTACTGCTACTACTGCTGCTGCTCTTACTATACTGAGTTATGGCTAACCCATGAGTGATCGGGGAAGTCACATCCTGGATTGCAGGGTGAGTGAGTTTTTAGGGCTTAAAGCCGCGCAAGCCACAAAGACTAATTCGCGGCTGCTGGATTGCAGGAGAGGGACACCATGACCACTATTATTATTATTACTACTACCGTACTACTGCTTCTACTACTGCTGTTACTACTAATACTACTTCTATCACTACTGACCACTACTACTTCTCTGCTACCACTACTGTTGCTATTACTACAACGTCTCCTTCCACTACCACCACCGACAAATCATTGGTACTTTTACTATTACATCTAGTACCTCCGTTACTACCACTACTGCTACCAGTAATAAATCCGTTCTTCGTCCTACCGTGCATCAGGTATTGGAAGAACAATAGCAGCCGCTCTGTACAAGTGTGGGGCAACTACAATAGCAGTCAGCAGATCCCAGTCTGATCTTGACTCTTTAGCAACGGAGGTATGTAGTTGGCACTGAGTTGTATGGAGGATTGTTAAAGTGTTCTTTCAGATACGAACAGAGCATTTGTACCGTGGATTATTTTTTGGCTGGGTTTTGTTAACTGGCTTTTGTTGCTGTTGTTCTGTTTCGTTTGTTTGTTTGTGTTTTGTTTGTTTTTTGAAGAGGGGTGGGGGTGGGGGGTGGTGGGGGGGGGGGGGGGGGGGCTTGATTAGTTTCTTTGTTGACTGGACTTTTTAAACTGGTTCTTGCTGCTGTTGTTCTGTTGTTGTTGTTGTTGTTGTTGTTGTGTGTGTGTGTGTGTGTGTGTGTGTGTGTGTGTGTGTGTGTGTGTGTGTGTGCGTGCGGTGGGGGGGGGGGGTGACTGGTTTATTTGTTGACTGGACTTTTTAAACTGGTTCTTGCTGCTGCTGCTGTTGTTGTTGTTGTTGTTGTTGTTGTTGTTGGTGGTGGTGGTGGTGGTGGTGGTGGTGGTGTGTGTGTGTGTGTGTGTGTGTGTGTGTGCGCGCGGGGGGGGGGAGGAGGGGGGCTTAACTGGTTTATTTGTTGCCTGGATTTTGTTAACTTTTTTTTGTTGCTGCTGGTTTTTGTGTGTTTTGTGTGTGTGTGTGTGTGTGTGTGTGGGGGGGGGGGGGGTTCGTTTGTTTGTTTGTTTGTTTGTTGTTGTTGTTTTTTTTTTGTTTGTTTTTTTTGTTTTTTTTTTTTGGGGGGGGGGGGGGGACTGGTTGATTTGTTAACTTGTTTTTGTTGCTGTTGCTCCTGAGAAGGTCTTTCCAAGAACATTCAGTTTCAGACATAACAATTCACATCCGACAAGGACTCTCACACGATCCATAGTTGTGGAACCTTCATGTCTTCCGGCTTTACTGAACTAAGTGTCAGCTGATTCCATTGAATAAAAAACACTCCAAATTACCAATATGTCGTCTTTTCCTTCGTTTCCATGACAGTGTCCCGGTATACAGACAGTGAACCATGACCTCAGCGACTGGAGCAGAACCAAGGAAGTGGTAGAGAAGCTAGGTCACGTTGACCTACTTGTGAACAACGCTGGCGTGATTGTAAACATGCCGTTTCTTGACGTTCCAGAATCCGACATAGACAGGTGCGTTGACTGGTATTAACTCCTAAACAACCGGAGTGCGAGTACTCCCTGCCCACTATATGATAAAGCTACTTAAAAAGACCAAGCCACTGCACACCAGTAGGAGGCACTTCAAGCCACTGTTATGCAAGGCGTGGGCTTTCCCCGCTCGGCTCGATACTTCTGCGAGATTGCGTAATAGGGGTTTGTAGTGATCTGGGCCCGTATGTAAAAGTCGAGGTTAATTTAACCCACGGCTACGGGCCTAACCCAGACTAGGACAAAAGAAACCCAAAAGCAAAATTAAATACAAAAGGAAGTGAAGAAAGGAAGAAAAAATCCTTCTTAAACGGTTTAGGCACCTTGCTGGAATGGGCCCGCTTCTTGATTTAAAACGAAAAACGACAGAAAATTTATCCCAAGAGCCAGTTTAGTTCGAGATTAGACTCTAACCCAGGGCTAAAAGCCCTAACCTCGACTATTACATTCGGGCCCTGAAGATTTCAAATAAAACTGCGATTTTTGCGTGGGCTTTAAAGACCTAAAGTCCTGTTGCTGCGCTTTGAGTAACTCGGACATTAACAAGTTTACTTGCACACTTCTTATCTGCCTGTAACTAGTGTATGATTACTGAGTTAGCTTCCAAGTTTTTTTTTTTTTTTTTTTTTGGGGGGGGGGGGGGTGTTTTATTTTGTTTTCTAGATGCACTTTTAGTGCTGTGCGTGTTGTGAATGATTGTATGAGATTATTGATTGATCGACTGATTCGATTTCGTTGTATGTATCAGTATTGCAATTACCCCGTGGTGTGACAAGATGTATGTCTAGTTACAGTCGTGGTTTTCAATGGAGGGTCGTGAGTTTGTATACCGGCTGAGGCCAAATATTTGTGATGGCTTTTTTTAATCGTTGCCCCGTCTTTGATATCACCTTGTATGTGATGGAAAAGGACGTTAATCCCCCAAACACCCACCCACCCACCCGTTTTCAATGGAAAATAATGAAATATTTCCAGCCAAGAATACAAAGAGAGTAAAGAAAAGCAAAGAGGAAATGTTGATTGCTATTCGCTTGTCCATTTTCAGACTTTGGGCGACAAACTTTAAAGCGGTCTTCAATGTTTCTCAGGTGAGCCCCCCCCCCCCCCCCCCCACCACCAACATTCTCTCCGTCTGTTTAATGCAAAAAGTGCGGTATGGGTGGAATCCTTCCCTTTTTAATTGAAAAATATTTGTGCCAACCATGCTTATACTATAGAGCGGCATTATGTGTTATTTTTACCTTCCTGTAAATTATTCTTTGACGACGTTTTCCCGTCATTTGTCTATGGCGGCCTATTTGACCCTGTCCCGTTTGTGACTGTCCGCTGTAGATTTAATTGTACTGTTTTCCGTTCTTGCACCTTCACCACCCAGTCTCACTCTTGTGGCCGATTTAGGTCAGCTGCACGGCTCGCCCCCTGCCTCTCCTGGCCTCCAGGCGAATCGGCTGCTCTCGTACCCATGGTCCCAGTCGACTGTCCACTGTAACTAAATGCGATAAGCTCCTACGAAAGCTTAGTTGGTACATTTCGCCGGGTAGGGGATGCAAATGTATACCAGTCAATTCCGTCGACATTCGGCATAAAGTCGTAGAACGAAGTCAGCGGCCACGTGACTTCACCTCGCCAGACCCCGGAGTACATTTACACCACCTCCCCGTTAGTGGACGACTGGAGTTTATTTGCCCCTCCTGCGCATGACTGGTATACATTTGCACCCCCTGACGGGCGAACCATGCCAACTGAGCCCTACAAAATACATTATCTGACAATAATGGTCATGTTCTGACCGTGCAGACAGTGGCTAAAGGCATGGTTGCACGTGGTACCGGAGGAGCCATAGTCAACATTTCAGGCCTCACTGCCATGAAGGCCATCCAGAACCTTAGCGTGTTGGGGGCCAGTAAAGCCGCTGTCGACTCCTTGACTCGCACTATGGCATTGGAACTGGGACCTCATAAGGTAGGACACTTGGAAGTCATACATTAAAGGTCTGCAATCTCAGCAAAAAGCCGCAAACACTGCGTTTTTTTAAAACTGGGACTCATTCGACTGTGCATAATCCAGGCAACTCAGTCACAGTTGCAGAGTTTTTAGCGCTTCGGGGACCCTTATAAAACCAGAGCACGAGTTTGCCGTGACATTATTTGGCATTTGGTCAGTGAGCGAGACACTTCGCTACAGTGTCTAGCGGATGTTGAGTGCTACACGATCTTTCTCGCTCAGTGTCAAAACGCAAACTGAGCTGTGAAATCAGGCTGTCCTTGGCTTTTATTGGGGTTTCAGGGACGCTGAAAACTCTGCAACTGTGACAGAGTTGACTGTGCTTGTACGGTCGACTCTGTAAATTTTTTTCACACTTCGGAAAGCTTTTTGTTGGGAGCTTAGATCTTTAATGCTTCGAAAGAAATCGTTGTCTATCACGGGCGAGTTTGAGTATGACTTTAAAAAAAGTTTGCAAACTAATTCTCCCTCTCCCCAGGACCTCCCACCCTAAAGAAAGCGGCGTATCACTTGAATGCAGGTGACTACGCGGATTCAACGACACAGAATGACTTAGAGTTTGTTGTGTTTTCCTTGTAGGATTTGTTTTATCCGCGTACACTGTAGGGGCATTTAAAAAAAAAATGCATTATGACATAATTTAACCTAGGGGAGACAACTTTCAACATAACTTCCTGTGTATGCTGATTTGGTGTCCCCTTGTATTTACATGTAGCCTGTTCTCATCGACAGGTCATGCTAGCCGATCAAAATGCAACGAACGAGACACGCGTACTCCGACAAACAAACCCACACCTGTGTTTTGGCTTATCGGAGTATGTGTCTGACAAAGAGATTTGACGGCTAGAAAAAAAAAAGCATGCGCTACGTGCGGTTGCCATGAAGGATTCGTTTTAGTCGGTGGGCGTGGCTACATGCGTCTGAGCTACACGACTGCAAATTCTAGCAAGCCTGCCGGCGTTCTTAGTAGGTCGTTATATGATTTACGAATTTATTATCAAATAAATAGTATAAATCTCTTCTTAGATTCGAGTGAACAGTGTGAACCCCACTTTAGTCGGAGACACAAACAGGGGAGGTAACCTGCAGTTATCAAGCAATGTAACGGCTACGAGAATACCACTCGGCAAATACCCAGGTACGACTCGCTATTCTGTTTCCTTCTTTCTTTCTTTCTCTGTCCTCTTGTTTATGTTGCTGTTAACACACATTGAAAGCTCAAGTGGTATAGACGAAGAGCCTGTTCACACCCCCCCCCTCCCCCTCCAAAGCACACACACACACACACACACACACACACACACACACACACACACACACACACACACACACACACACACACAAGGCCAAGGAAAAAAAGCAACAAACAAAAAGAAAACGAGGAAACAACATATAAATGTTATCTCTTAGGAGGCCAAGCCTGACCATTCTCTGCCCACTATATGATAAGACTGGTTGAAAAGAACAAGCCACTGCATACCAGTAAGAGCCACTTCAAGCCACTGTTGTGCAAGGCGTGGGCCTTCCCCGCGAGGCCTGAGACCACTGCAGATTGCATAATAGTGGTTTGAAGTGGCATCCAGTGATCTGAAGATGTCACGTAAAATTGCGATTTTTGCATTGGCTTTTAAGAGTTAAACTATTTGTAAAATTGTGTGTGTGTGTGTGTGTGTGTGTGTGTGTGTGTGTGTGTGTGTGTGTGTGTTCCAGGAATGCAAGATGTGGCCGATGCAGTGCTGTTTCTTCTAAGCGACAAAGCCTCCATGGTCAACGGAATATCGCTTCCAGTGGACGGAGGTCGGTTGGTCAGTTGACCATGCCTGGGTCGGGTCACGTGCGACATAGATGGAAAGCAAGATGGACAATGATTACTGCTTTTGTTGTATGATTGCTTGAACTGTGATGCATATAAAACGGATGTTGAGTGACTGTGGTTATGGTGCATTTTAATTTCAATAATTTATCTTGTCATTAAAGATCTAAGCTCCCAACAAAAAGCTTTCCGAAGTGTGAAAATTTTTTTACAGAGTCGACTGTGCAAGCACAGTCAACTCTGTCACAGTTGCAGCGTTTTCAGCGCTTCGGGGACCCTCATAAAACCAGAGCACGAGTTTGCCGTGACATTATTTGGCTTTTGGTCAGTGGGCGAGACACATCGCTACAGTGTCTAGCGGATGTTGAGTGCTGCACGATCTTTCTCTCTCAGTGTCAAAACGCAAACTGAGCTGTGAAATCAGGCTGCCCTTGGCTTTTATTGGGGTTTCAGGGACGCTGAAAACTATGCAACTGTGACAGTTGGCTGTGCTTGCACGTCGACTCTGTAAAATTTTTTTCACACTTCGGAAAGCTTTTTGTTTGGAGCTTAGATCTTTAAGCAGCACATTGCAGTTGTGTTCCTACCGAGAACACTCCGGCCTCTTCGGTCATTGGCCTTCATAATATACTATAGTGATTCATACAAAACGGATGTATGGTGACTGGTTATGGTGCAATGTATTTTCAATAATTTATCTTGCCATTAAGCAGCATATTGCAGTTGTGTCCCTATCCACAACATTCCGCCCTCTTGGGTTATGGGCCTTCGTAATGAACAATAGAGATGCATATATAAAACGGACGTACGGTGACTATGGTTGTGGTGCAATGTATTTTGAATAATTTATCTTGTCATTAAGCAGCACATTGCAGTTGTGTTCCTACACTCTTCGGTCATGGGCCATCATAATAAACTATTTGTCACTGTGATTGTGAACATGTCGATAATCTCTGTCTTTGTCTCTATCCTTGAAGTTAGAAAATTGACATTTGAGTTGAAACTTCTATCGTTGATAAAGATGTCAATGACATTTTCAGTCTCTGTCTCTCTCTGTATCTCCCTGGGACAGGCGAGCGGTAGTGCATTGGACTGGCAGTGCTCAGGTCATGAGTTTGATCCCCAGCTTCGGACAGACAGGCGAGCGGCTAGTGCATTGGACTGGCAGTGCTCAGGTCATGAGTTTGATCCCCAGCTTCGGACAGACAGGCGAGCGGCAGTGCATTGGACTGGCAGTGCTCAGGTCATGAGTTTGATCCCCAGCTTCGGACAGACAGGCGAGCGGCAGTGCATTGGACTGGCAGTGCTCAGGTCATGAGTTTGATCCCCAGCTTCGGACAGACAGGCGAGCGGCAGTGCATTGGACTGGCAGTGCTCAGGTCATGAGTTTGATCCCCAGCTTCGGACAGACAGGCGAGCGGCAGTGCATTGGACTGGCAGTGCTCAGGTCATGAGTTTGATCCCCAGCTTCGGACAGACAGGCGAGCGGCAGTGCATTGGACTGGCAGTGCTCAGGTCATGAGTTTGATCCCCAGCTTCGGACAGACAGGCGAGCGGCAGTGCATTGGACTGGCAGTGCTCAGGTCATGAGTTTGATCCCCAGCTTCGGACAGACAGGCGAGCGGCAGGTCATGAGTTTGATCCCCAGCTTCGGACAGACAGGCGAGCGGTAGAGCATTGGACTGGCGGTGCTCAGGTCATGAGTTTGATCCTCAGCTGCGGACAGACAGGCGAGCGGTAGTGCATTGGACTGGCAGTGCTCAGGTCATGAGTTGATCCCCAGGGGGGGTCATGAGTTTGATCCTCAGCTGCGGACAGATATTTTTTTCTGCAGAATTTGATACTCACCCGTGTCTGGTTGAAAAGGGCGTTAAACCATCAAACTCCCGCCCACCTTTCTCTTTAACAATAATTTCATAGTGCGCCCATTGTTTGTAAAGAGACTGGATTGGTTTATCAAGAAATATGCAGGCATTTTCCTCCAGACACAGACATTTAGAAAAGTGAATGCACACAATAGTGATTTTTAATCATAATTTTCAAGCATCACTTTTGTATTCTTGCGCTAACAGATTTGTCTCTGCATGATTTTGTGACACATCCTTGTAGCTTGTGGTTTCGTCCGTTACTGTATTTCCTATGTCTTCGGCATCGATTTCAACAAGTTCAGTTTTTGCGGGCAGAGCCCAGCTCTGCACAGACGTCTTTGCGAAGATGCAGAAGAACACAGTCCCAAATACAAACACTCCAGCAGTGATGAAAAAGACGACCTGCCATTGTTCCCGCGTTTTCTGAAACAAAAATAAAAAATACCCGACCGACGTATTATTGTCTGTCTGTTTCACAGTACATACATAATACATTCAATACACCCGATTCTGTATACAAGCATTACAAATTCCCTGTTTGTTACTGCTAAAACTATTATGAACAAATTCATCAGTTTTGTAACAGGTGTTTCGAGGGGAGAGGGGTGATTTTGGGTGACAACATGACATCATTAGCCTTTCTCTCATGTACAATGCAAGCTGCGTATCCATTCTGTGGTAAATAGCGCGTATCTCTTCTTTTGAGATGGAAATTGATTCAGTGATACATCGGTGAGTTGATCGCCTAATGAAAACGCCGATATCTGCAGCTGTCGCCGTATATTTGATGGGATGTAATGGTTTGTATGTGTGACGTGGCGATGTCGCCCAGGGGATGTCGTAGTGTCGTATATGGAACGTATCCACACAATTTGATACACATACGAATACTAACTTCTTTCGTGAGTTCAGCGACCAGGTAAGGTGTAATGATGCCCGGCAAACATGCCAGAGAGTTGTCGACGCTCTGTATGGTTGCTGCAAACTTGGGCGCCATGTCGAAAGCATTTGGCAGAAACCCGGAATAAGCAAAACCCGTGAATCCCAGTGCCAGTATCAGTAGAGTCATCACGGCCCCCACGTGGTTACAGCCCAGATAACTCATGACGAGAAGTAAGACGGCGGGGATTATATTGGCTGGAACATGTGAAGTATCTGTCTTTGTTGCGCTCCATGCATGAAACACCACCACCAAAACAATAATAATATGACAACACGTGTTTTTTTTTGTATAGCGCCGTATCCCAGCAAACGTTGGCTCAAAGCGCCTTACAAGCACACACACACACACACACACACACACACACACACACACACACACACACACACACAATCTCCATAAAATGCAACTCACTTTCAAAATCTTGCAGGTAGGCTTCCGATGAACTGAGCTAAGAAGGGCAAGGGGGGGGGGGGATATTAAGAGCTTAAAGCCGAGCAAGCAACAGTAACAAGAATGCTGACTGAAATAAGTGAATCTGGAGCTTGCTTTGGAAAACTGTGAATTGGAGGTTCGCCGGATGTGTTGTGGAAGTGAATTCCAGACTTTGCCCACCCGATACCGAAGTGTCGTTACTGGCTTTCTGGGTTACACGTTTCACTAAAGCTGTTGCTGGTTGTTGTTAGTTTATTTTTATCAGCTACTCACATACGGCACAGAACAACCGACGAGACCAGAACACAGACAGAATCTTCCTTCGCAAGATGCAGTCAGACACAAACCCGCCACCAACCATAGACGTCCATAATGCCACGTAGGGAAGCATGGAGTAGACGCCATTCTGTAACACAAGTCCCATTATAATCTAGTATTTGGAAACATACTGAAGTACAACACAAAACAAACAAACACACAAAACACAACACACACAACAACACACACAACAACACAGCAGAACGCAACGCAACGCAGAGAACAAAGTACAAATCACATAGTACCATGCCTCTATTCAGCGCATCGTACCTTAAAATAACAGTATGCGGGTTGAATGGAGGGCGCGGGGGGGGGGGTGTCACTTACGAACGTCTAACGCAGTTTTCCGAAAGAGATGATGCTTCATTTAGGTATGGAAATTGTTTTGGTTTAAACAGGTTTATTGCAATACAATTTGTGCCAAGTAAACGAACAATTACTGAGCGTGAACAAGCACCGCTTACAATAATGCTCATGGGTGGAACAAGTGCATGTTAACGGTATTGCAATGGCAGTAATTATAATAAATTAGAAATTATGGAAACTGTTTTCTGACACAAGTGACTGTTTTTGATGCATGAGTGAATTCCATCTTTGCTAAGCCAACGATTTAGGCTTTGGAACATTTTCGCTCGTGAGTGCGCCTGTACGCTCGAAATACTCTATCTCGATGATTAGTACAGCTCTTAATGCGATACAGTGCTGTTTACACTTTGCGCTAGCGGTCGAACATTCAAGTTTTACGACTGTTCTTACACTACTGGAGCGCTCGCGTCATCGAGTAGGCTTTTGTTGGCTCAGTACCTGAATTACAGACCCTGTCACTGTGCATGTGTCCACGTGGTTTAGTGATAGATACGAAGAAGAAGAAGAACAACAACAACAACAAAAACCAGCTCAGGGCGATCTGCGAGCAAACAAATGGTAGCATTAACCTCTTTAAACGCATTCGATAAAAGGTTGCTCCTTGCCGTCAGTCAACAAAACATCTACTACTGCTACTACTAAGGCCCATGGCTCCAAGTGGAGCATAGGCCACCGACGACCCTTCGACATCGCACTCTTTTCTGGGCTACTCTTGCCACTCCAGTCCAGTTGATCCCCTGCTTGCATAGCTCTGCCTCACTATCCCGCCTCCAGCTGTTGCGAGGCCGGCCTATCTTCCTTTTCCCCTGCGGGTTCAACAAAACATCTAGCATACTCATATAGGTCCGGCATGTTCACAAACACTTAATGGAATTTATTGAAAGTCGCAAGCTCTTTCATTCGCTTCAGTCCGGCTTTCGCCCGAAGCACTCATGTCACACGGCTCTAGCACGTCTGACGGATGTTTGGCTTTCTGCTATAAACAATACACAAGTAACTGGTGCTGTTTTCATTGACTTGAAAAAAGCGTTCGACCTTGTCGACCATGACATCCTTTTGACAAAACTTAAGCTCTATCTTAATGACGTCACGCCAAGTATCAACACAACAACCACCCACACCGACAGCGCACACACAGCAAACACGCATTTAGTTACAACGTCCCAGTCGAGTCATGATGTGTCTTTATTTTTTCGTTCCTATCTCAGTAATAGAAACCAAAGTGTCTTGTTGAACGGCTCATACTCGTCAAAAGGCTTGATTGCTCGAGGCGTACCCCAGGGCTCAATCCTTGGGCCTATCCTTTTTTGTTTATACATCAACGATCTACCACTTTATCTAAGTGACAAACTGTCATGTGACTTATTCGCTGACGATGCGACCATTCACACGCCTGAAAAGAACATCGACACAATTGGCGAACGATTACAGCAGGGCTTAAACGACGTGTCCGATTGGTGTCACCAAAACTCTATGGTTCTAAATCCAGCTAAGACGGAATGTATGGTCATTGCCACACGTCAGAAACATCAGCTCAACCCACTTACGCTCTGCCTGTCTGTCCAAAACCAGCCCATTAAACAAGTCACAGAACATCGATTACTGGGTGTTATCATAGACAGTCAGATGAAATGGCAAGCACATATAGATAAAGTATGTAAACTTGTATCAAGAAATTTATTTATGTTGTCAAAATTGAAATACTTTATTGACAGCGATTCTCGAAAATTGTTTTATACCGCCAATATTAAACCCCACATTGACTATTCGTCAACAATCTGGGACGGATGCAGTGAAGTCCATTTGAAGAGACTTAACTCCTTACACAGGAGAGCAGCAAAATTGATCCTTCCCGACCCCACACTAGCAACTGACCAGAAACTCCAAAAGCTAGAAATGCTCTCTCTTCCGAAACATCTTATCTTAAACAAAGGTATGCTCATGTTCAAAATCCGCAAAGGCGTTCTGCCACAGTACATCAGCAGCCTCTTTACCACGTCTGACCCACGCTATCCCTCATCAACGCAACGCTTTATACCATCACGTCCGAGGATAGATATTTTTAAATCAAGTCTCTCCTTCTCCGGTGCCTCTCTTTGGAACAACCTCCCTCTAAACATTACTAGCAATGGATCGCAATCATCATTCAGGAAAAGTCTCTTCAACTATCTGGCATCAGAAATTGCATAAATGATTTATTACCCATCCGTCTTGCCCATTCAACAAAGTTCACTTCTTACCAACAAAACCTGTCACGCAACTTACATAACCATGATACACCAGCGCTAGTCCCATGAGTATGTACATCATAACTGATATTATGATTTTGTGTATAATTGTGCTTGTCGCGCATGGGTGTGTGTGTGTGTGTGTGTGTGTGTGTGTGTGTGTGTGTGTGCGCGCGCGCGCGCGCGATTTCCTGTTATGTAATTTTTTTTTCTCCTTCTCTGCATATTTTTCTTTTGAATTTTCTTGTTTTACGGTAGTGTAGCAACGGCAAGTTTGAAAATGGTCTTTGTGTGCCTATAACTTCTTCCGTTGTAAAATAAAGGATCGTTATCGTTATATAGGTGGGACACAGTGGAATGCTTGCTCTGTACTCACGGACTTGATGTCGAATTTCATCACTTCAAACATGTAGAGGGGAAGGTTGGAGAGAAAGAGGTAGAGGCCCCATGTGAAGGCAAAGTGAGCCGCCACCAGAGCCCAGAAACACAGCGACGTCAGGATCTTCACCCAAGGGACGGAAACCTTACAACGAAAAAACAAAATGAATAAATGAGAGAGAGAGAGAGAGAGAGAGAGAGAGAGAGAAAAGCAAATTGGTAAAATTTCCACTTCTACGTGTGTTTCTATAGAGATGGATGCATGTACTGACATAACTGTGAACGTATGAAAGTCCCAATGTGTGGACGCCTGTATGTATGTATGTATGTATGTATGTATGTATGTGTGTGTGTATGTATGTGTGTATGTATGTATGTATGTATGTGTGTGTGTGTGTGTGTGTGTGTGTGTGTGTGTGTGTGTGTGTGTGTGTGTATGTATGAATTAAAACAAAGGAAAAGGAAAAAGCAAGAAGGACAATTTCCACTTCAGCTCTGAAACCAAGGTAGATAAACCTGTATCTGTCTGCGCTGAAAATTATGTACCTTGTTTTCTGTGTTTCTAAATAAATAAATAAATATACATCAAAACTGATCTCAAGTTCGATTTCTATTTAATGGAGGTAGATGATAAAATTATGCAATATGCAGGGTATAGCATTTTGACTTAGCAATGCCCCTGGCCGTGAGTTCAAATCCGTGCTGGAATTTGACATGTACAAATCATGTACCTGTACATGTCAATGTATATCTTTAGGGGTTTTGTTAATCATCAGGGGGTCGGTCGGTAGGGTGTCTTTCGGTCGCTGTCTGTTGCCTTACTTTGTCTCCTCGAGAGAACGCGGCAGATCGGTTGTTCACGATGAAGTCGCGTTCATCAGGATGAATCCTTCTGTGTGTTTCAGGTGAGTCAGATACCAGTACAAGCCATACCACAGACCACACTAGTCCCAGACAACCTGCATCATCATCATCATCATCATCATCATCGTCATCGTCGTCGTCATGATAACAGTTGTCCTAATCATTATTAATGACGGTCGTCGTTATCTTCATTATCGTCGTCAAAACTATCATCAGTGTCGTTGATATCATTATACTCGTCATTATCACTATAGCCATCATCATCGTCGTCGTCATTATCATTACTGTCGTCATCGTCACCGGCGTCGTCATCTTCTCTGTAGCCATCATTTTTTTTTTTAATCAACGTCGTCATCATCCATCTATTGCCTTGGGAACAAACAAAACCCGTCATGTGACGGCATGTGCCATAAGCTTGAAGTCTCTGTACAGAGGAACAAACACACACAGACCCAACTAAAAAAAGAGTCCCTAGTCTGCTGGTGGTGGTGGGTGGTGAGGCTGCTGTGTAATATAGCAAGAACGTTGAGCAGAGGGAATTCAAACAAAATATCACGAGCTCTTTGCAAAAGAAAGACGTCTTACCAAAGACATAAAAGACGGACGGCCAGCCGCCAGCAAAGCCGTATTTACACAGGAGGGCCGACAAGGGAAAGACGATGGCGTTGGCAACATGCTGACCGCTGAAGGAGATGATAATGAGAGTGGATCGCTCCCCTGACGGGGCCCACTTACCCCATATAGCGTACATGGACGGAATGGTGAAACTCTGTAACAAACATGAGACCAACGGTAACGTAAGAAGAAGTCATTACATGAGGTAAGGATTTTTGTGCTGAGCGTTGGTGAAGTTAAAAAAAAGGGGGAAACGAGTAGTTAAGTGGACGCTGCAAGGGAGAGAACCGTGTGTGCATGGGCAGAGCGATCACTTCTGCAATCACCACTTGCAAAAAATTGGAGGGGACTAAACTTATAACAGCCGTTTCTAGCCAGTCAAGACTGCAGTACTCACGGAGCATATTCCCATGCCGAGTCTGAGAACGAAAACGGCCCACGGTGACCAGTAACTTGCCGGGTGACACAGCATGGAGAGAAGCGACATCACGGCCATGCACACGCCGCACACGAGCTTGGGCCCAGCATAGTAGAAGACGTATGCAGCAAACAGTTGTGTTATCATTAGGCCCCAGTATACGGATCCAAGGACTATGCCTTGCATTTCTTTGTTCCACACGAACGGGCCATCCTGTGAAAGAAAATCAAAAGGCTGATTCATCATCATCGTCATCATCATCATCATCATCCCCCTAAAACTTGATGGATGATTCCTTTCATTTCTCTGTTCCACACGAATGGGTCATCCTGTGTGAAAGTGTATTGAAGGGAACGCTGATGATGATGATGATGATGATGATAGTGGAGGTGGTTGCGATGGTGATGATGATGGGTCATCCTGTGAAAAATTGTCAAAGGGAACGACAATGATGGTGTGGATGATGGTCGTCATCATCTTCATCACACAAAAAATCTCTGCGATGGGACATATTTTTTATTTCGTACAGTCCAAAATGCAAAAGGACACACACACACACACACACACACACACACACACACACACACACACACACACACACACACACACACACACACACGTGACTCTCTCTCTCTCTCTCTCTCTCTCGCTCTCTCACACACACACACACACACACACACACACACACACACACACACACACACACACACACACACACACCTTGCAATGCTCGGGTCGTGAGTTCGAATCCCGGCTGGGGCCAAATATTTGTGCTGGCCTTTTTCTCGTTGCCCCGTCTTTGATATCACCCATACGTGGTGGAAAAAGACCCTCGCACACACACACACACACACACACACACACACACACACACACACACACACACACACACACACACACACACACACACACACCAAGACCCACCTCCTTCTCCTTATCCCTCTCCTCAGCAAAACCTTGACACCTTCCATAGCCCGTCTCATATCTCCCACTCTCTTCGCTCACGTTTTCAACACGATAACCCTCACTGTTTCCGCTCAGAGAATAACCTTTCGTCACAGCGCTGCTATTGGACAGAGCGAGCCCAAATTTCTCTCCATCCGCAAATGAAGAATTCTGATTTCGCAAGCCGTCCCCATTTTGAGTGCTGAGCAGAGATACAGTGAGTGTCGAATGTCTGCTATTGTCTTGCTGGTCCAAGGCGGTGTGATTCACCATACACACAATGTTCATGGAGAAAGATACCCTCTGAAGCAAGATGGTGGCAAACCCACACAGGATCAGGTAGGAAAGTTGGAACCTTGTTGACCGCCATTTTGGAGGACCTGCAAGGAGTACCTAAGAGTTAGTGCGTTTGCTCCATCGCTACAATTAAATAATAATACTAATGAGTATTGTATAGGCGCTTTACCCAATTTCGTGAATCGGCTCAAAGCGCCGCGAAACTGAACCCAACGCGCACGCTCACGTGAATCACACGCATTCTCTCACACTCTGGGCATAAACATATTACAATCGCGTGGTGCGAAAGGTCAGCTCAGCTATTTAAATTTCGGAATTTAGAATTGCATTTATTTTTCAAATTTGGTGGGCTGAACATTTCCAAAGCAGAGGGGGAGGAAGCCGGAGTATCCGGAGGGAACCCCCGTGTTTACCGTCAAATTTGCAAATGGTAAAAGGGCCCAAATGCTTCTCAAAATTATAGCGGTTAGGCCCTTTAAGCAATTTTTTTTGGCTGTCTCAGGCATTAACGTTATAGTGAACTGAACTGAATTAATTTTACCTAGAGAGCGGTAGATGTCCTACAATGCACTGCTATAATGTCGAAGGCTTTTATTTATTTATTTATTTGCTGGCCGAACTCTTCGTCATCTCCAATGGTATTCCTCCCAGGTCACGGAAGGAATCCACGGAGGGCTCGGAAGCTGGGGCAATTTTTACACAATTTTCATCTGATGATGAGGATGAGTGTATGATGACGCTATGTAGGTCCATACAGTTTGAGACTGCTTGACAGGGCCGCATTCCACGCTTCCTATCATAAATGTCCCGGCGTTAACCAGGCCCAGGAACCACGGCACTTGCGGTGCCGGTCGGGTAATCATCAACATCATGAGATGTGTCACAAAAAGGGAGGGTGGGTGGGTGGTGGTGGGGGGAGGGGGCTGGGGGTTTAACGTCCTTTTTCACCACATACGGTTGATATAAAAGACGGGGCAACGATGAAAAAGCCAGCACAAGTATTTGGCCCCAGCCGGGATACGAACTCACGACCCGAGCATTAGAAGTCCAGCGCTCTGCCATTCGGCCACCCCGGCTCCCCTCATAAAAAGGAAAGCACCCTGAAAGTGGGCACCCGTGCAGTGGGTGAGTCTCGGCTGTGTGGCAACAGTCTCCCCATTGTGCCCATAGCACACCCGCTCTATTGAAATCGTGCGCCACTCGACACGTAAACCTTCAATTACATACACTCCGTCTGGCTTGTGTATACACGGAATCTGACCTGAACTTCTAGTGACCTTTCTCTTTGAATTCTCCTCGGTTTCTAGGCCTCTTCCTTCACCTTATCCCTAAGACTACACCGTGAAATTGGTCACCGGCAGGCTGTGTCGCACTGAAATGTCACCATGGACTATTGCATAGAATTGTCGACAAGGTGCATCTTGCACGAACCGCTATACACTGCTATACAGGTGTGGCGTGCTCCTGTAATCTAGGTACTTGGAGGTCGGGAGTGTTGCAAAAGTATTGCAGCGGTTTACCTGAATTAGAACGAGCGACGGTTTAGAAAGCCAGAAGTACTCCCCGGCTTATTTGACTCCCGGGCCCTTCTAGCCTCAAGCTGCATTGACCCAGGGCACTTCCAGCCTCAAGCTGCACCTACCTGGGCATTTCCAGCCTCAGGCCCTCAGGCCACTTGCAACACACAACGAACACGCTGTGCAACGGATCGATATAATGCGTGAGGCAATATTTTCCCCGGACAGCTACACACACAGACGATAGGCCTACCGAGTACCGCTGCATACACGTCATGATTTGGTTCGGGCAGGGACGGAAATAACGGCTGATTCAAAATACAAGCTGCTCAGCACAAGATCTAATAATTTATTCATAACCGTTGTGTCAAAATATTCGAAATTCAAGCACGCATTCGTTTCATTTCGCCTGCTATTGCTACAACCCTACACCATACCAGAGGGCAGATCACGAGGACAATGTGGCATTGAGATATTACCACTACTGTGACGAACTTCTTATCCGTTCGGGTGGGTGGGGGTGGGTGTTTGGGGATTTAACGTCCTTTTCTACCACATACGGGTGATATCAAAGACGCGGGGGCAACGATGAAAAAGCCAGCACAAATATTTGGCCCCAGCCGGGATACGAACTCACGACCCGAGCAGTAGAAGTTCAACGCTCTACCATTCGACCACCCCGGCTCCCCTGTCCGTTCGGAGTTGCCGTCTAGATTATACACCAAACATATACAATGATAACAACATTCGCACAAACAACAGATATTTCATACCTGTAGCCTGCGTACCTTTCACAGCCCTCGCCTGGGTCGAATTCAGTGTCGCTTGCTCCGACTCAGCTGTCGTCTGCTCTCCTTCCATTTTCGCGTCTCACTGACACACTGTCCACGCTCTAGATACGCTTCAACTAATGACCTATAGACACGATAGCTTTCGCGTGGGTATCTTCTCTCACATAAATTATGGCAGGTTACGGAACGCAAAGTAGCATGATTGTGGTCTTTATAAACCGCACTCAAGCAACCTTGTTGATCTTATCCGTGGAGTGGTAGTGAGGTAAACGTATCTGCACGGAACGCTCACAGATGTCAAACAAAATGGAGGGGCGTGTTTCCGGTGCTACTCCAAGTCAATAGTTTCGACAACGATTGCTCTCAGCTAAAACCGTTAGCAGTGAACGAACATGTTAGTGGACGAAAAAACATTTCAACACGGATAAAACGACTAACATTGCAAGTCGAAATTGATCAAATACAGCACCATGATCATTATGAAAGTAATCATTCATGCCCTAAGCGTTATTGGATCAGCTATGCTGTGTTTTCCCGGCTCATTATTTCGACTCTCAACATACCATGTAACGCTTCATCCTGTGTCTTTGGTCTTAATTTTCAACACACCATGCAACGCTTGATCCTGTGTCTTTGGTCTTAATTTTCAACACACCATGCAACGCTTGATCCTGTGTCTTTGGTCTTAATTTTCAACACACAAAGCAACGATTGATCCTGTGTTTTTGGTCTTAATTTTCAACACACCGTGCAACGATTGATCCTGTGTCTTTGGTCTTAAATTTCAACACAAAAAGCAACGATTGATCCTGTGTCTTTGGTCTTAATTTTCAACACATCATGCAACGCTTGATCCTGTGTCTTTGGTCTTAAGTTTCAACACACCATGCAACGCTTGATCCTGTGTCTTTGGTCTTAAGTTTCAACACAAAAAGCAACGATTGATCCTGTGTCTTTGGTCTTAATTTTCAACACACCGTGCAACGCTTGATCCTGTGTCTTTGGTCTTAATTTTCAACACACCGTGCAACGCTTGATCCTGTGTCTTTGGTCTTAATTTTCAACACACCGTGCAACGCTTGATCCTGTGTCTTTGGTCTTAATTTTCAACACACCGTGCAACGCTTGATCCTGTGTCTTTGGTCTTAATTTTCAACACACCATGCAACGCTTGATCCTGTGTCCTTGGTCTTAATTTTCAACACACCATGCAACGCTTGATCCTGTGTCTTTGGTCTTAATGTGTCTTTCTTCTGACATACGTTACCTTTACATTAAACCTCTCACTTCTTGTTTCAGGTGTGCACAGTCATTAATACCGAAACAACAGCATTAAGGGTAATTTGTAACAGATCTTGTGCAATTTTTTTTGCCCCAACTCTTTGCCGGCTCCAGTGGTGTTCCTCCCTGGTAATGGGTGGAATCCACGGAGGGCTCAGAAGTTGGGGCAATTTTCTTTTATTATGCGTGATGATGGAGATGAGAATGATGGTAAGATGATGCTATGGGGGTCACAATTTTGCATGGGGGAGGAAAGCCGGATGACCCGCAGAGAAACCCCCGATAAGCAGCCCGGTAGCCAGGAAAAACCGGTATATCACATATCACAAGCTCGACCTGGGCTCGAACCCACGCTTCCTCGCTATGACATTAGTGACAGCCGTTCAGTTGCAAAGCGGCTAAATCCGATGCGCTACCTGCTAGACCACCGCTCACCTCAGTTAAAGTCTCAGTTTCCTGTTCTGCGAACAAAGACAAGGCAAACTGGTACTATTGAACCTATTTCTCTTGCGGACAGATAGTGACGTAAATGTCTGCACATGAAAGGGCAATGCCCTCCGTGAAAAGTGTTTAAATTGTCCGTCTGCGCAGCGATAGTCTCTCCCTCTAGGCAGTGTCGGTGCCTGCGTACTAGCTGTTCGCTTTTCACGGAGGCAATTCACTATTCAGCAGTAAAATAATTTATTACTTGACCCGCGGCAGCCGTAACCCTCCACTGATAAAATCGATATTCGCGGTCTGCTCTAGGTGTGCTCAGTTCGTTAAAGGTCTGATAATCAACTGAAACTGTGGTTTTGAAAACTCGGTGCGAGCAAGCACGGTGCAGCGTCAAAAGCAGTTTACCTGCACTAGAACGAGCATTTCCCAGAGTGGAAACATTTGCACCGTTTCCGGTGTGGCGGTAACCCTTGTCCTTGTCTCCCCCCACCCCACCCCCCCACACACACACTGTCAAGTAAAGCCCGCTGTAAACTAACGACATGAAAATAGCACTGTCAAAGAAACCTCTTTCAAACTGTAGAAGACATTTATTTAAACCTCTATATACACCCACACTTATACATACAACATATAGAACACACACATACATGCAATATGCTTATATTTTGACTTAGTAAGTACGAACCAAGCACCTGCTGTATAAAATGACTGATTACGCAGAATGCAAAAACAAAACAATGTAAAGTTCACACATAAACTGAAGTCTTCAAAAGTCATGGCATTAAAAAATATATTTGTGGAAAGTATTTGAATCAAAATGAAGGAATTCTGAAGATCGAGATTCGAAAGATTGGTAAATGGACGAAAGTTGAATATGTGTCATACATAATGCATCGTTAGCGGCTGTGTGATCTGCCCGATACAAGGCTGAGACAGTACATGAGTCTAAGTACGATATCAATCAATCAATCAATCAATCAATCTGGGTGAGATAAAAGATCTTGGAAGAAAGGAAAGTTCCTTAGCATTGCCTTTGGACAGACTATGCACGTGTCCAATAAATGAACGAATGAATCATTCAATCGATTACAGGATCGGAAAATATTCAAATATTCATAATAAAACATTCAAATATTCAAACATACATAACAATTTTTCTGCGAAATACACACATTAAAATTGTGCGACTAGTACTGTGTATTCATCTTTGATTTCCGTCTAAAAAAACAAAAAAAAACCCCTAGATTTGTCTAACGTCCTACTCCACAACGTATGGGTGATATCAAAGACAGGGCAACGAGAAAAAAGGCCAGTATAGATATTTCTCCCCAAGCATTGAAAGTTCAACGCTCTACCATTCGGCTATCCCGGCTCCCAAGACATAACTAGAGACTGGTTATAAAATGACAAACATTGAAAACAAAATTGGCTATAGTCAGATTAAACAAACGTAGTCCGTTTGCCGAAAAGAGTATGTCCGTGTTTTTTTTTAATTAATTTTTTTAAAAATAAAAACAAACTCTGAAACTATTCGCTTTATGCAAAGTCTATAAGAACAAAAAGTATGCTGATTTCAGAGACTCAACCGGATTTTTGGTTTGTAGGTTTTACTGTATTTATTGTAGTTTTTGCTCTGTACATGGAGAATTTTGCGTCAATTAGGTGAAACTGTCCAGTCTGTCTCTACTATGCCTTGTGACTGGATGCAGGTGAATCACGGGACTGCCCCCTGAACAAGCGACACACGCCGTATACACAACATGCCGTTTGCTTTGACGTCAGGGCTGCTGGACATGCACGTGCAACATTCAGATATCACTTTGTATTGGACTTACAATGGACAAGGGCCTTGTGCCGGGAGATGTCATGGAGGTTTTTGTCATCATTCACTAGTCACCCAAAGGGTGGAGGCTTAACGGTGATAGATAAATAAAAACAAAACTTGAATTTCGTTGGGTCTAAGTGTCAGGTACACTTATTTTTCTGACAATGTTCAAGGAAAGTGTATCGTTTGCTGGAAATCATTGAAAAACCATCTACTTTTTTTTTGCGGCAAACGTACTATACTCATACTCAAGAGAACACAATAAAATCGGGACTAGTGTAAGTGTGATACATGTGCACAAATAAACGCAACAAAAATATATACCGCGTAATAAAAGAAACAAGAAGAAATACTGACAAACTATATCACTGTCAGTATTTTGTAAATATGGGTAATGAAGTAAAACGCCTTTACAAAAGTATATACATTATATATATATATATATATATATTTATTTAAATATATATAAAATGTATATACTTTTGTGTATATATATATACATGTATATATATATAACATCTAACTAGTAAGTACAGTGTATATTGAGACTGTTGTAATTTCGATCAAGACACGCGCGCGCGCGCGCACACACACACACACACACACACACACACACACACACACACACACACACACACACACACACACACACACACACACAGAGGATAAGCCTGTACGTGACAAAATCATTCAAAAAATGGTTCCCCACAGCTGATTCTAAAGCACACTAGGAATAAACTGGCAACGATGTAACATTTACCGTCGTATTAAAGTACCCCACTCCTTTGTACACCTTCTAATTAATGTCCAACAATTCCCACTATGTACATAAAATCTGTATTTGAAAGATAAAAATAAATGTATGCGTGCACAGAGTAGGTAGATTAAAACAAATGATTCATATCTTTAGCTTTTGAAAACAAAAGTTAAACTCAAAGCGTTTTAAAAAGTATAACATATACACACAGGTATATGTGTATATATGAAAACCAAATGATCATATGACTGAGATTCAAATACAATCAGGTACATATATAAGTATAAGAAACAAAATCATAAACCGTGCTTTAAAGGGGTACATGCCTCAAATGGCACCGTCATAATAACAAGAAGATAAATACTGTCATTTCTTTGTTGTGAGAGTAAGGGAGCTACAGCTTATGACTGGAGTCTGCACTATCTGTCATCAAAGTTATTTGGATTGCCAGACATGCATTTCCAGATGTAGCTTCCAAAACACAGGAACAAAATACGCCACAAAAAGGCGGCTTTCATGATGCAGATCTTATACTGTAATGTCATCAGCAAAATTCATCAGAGATTCATATACACGTCAATGAGAATTTCAGGAGATTTGCCTGAACAGCTGGGTAAGCCACAAGCCTTGTTCGAAAAGGAACAACCGTAGGACTGAAAACACAGTCAAAGTCGTACGAAGTTAATCTGTCTCCCCATCAAACTGTCTAAAACAAAAACAAATATGCACCCCCCCCCCCCACACACACACACACTCCACCTTCCAGTACTGTTTCTCTTACTTTTGAAGTCGGGGCTGCTCTAGTTTCTGTGACAGATAGGAGCCAAGGGAAGAAACTACACGACACAAGTCATATAGTTATGTCCCTTATGTAGGTTGCTATTTGTTTTGTCGCTGTTGTGCGTTTTTAAAGTCTTGAGTATTTGATTTTTTTTTTTTTTAAATGCAGGACCAAAAACTGGACAAGGGTAATATTACCTTTTTTGTACGATTTCAAAATGACACCATAACCGTAAAATATTCCCAAGGTATGTACATATGCAGGTCTTTAACTGTAAGTATCCGTCTCCAATCACTCTTGTGGCAGGGACATTTTAATCGCGACTAACTGACCAACCAACCAACCGTAAGTAAACATGTGCAATTCAGATAACCAACTTTCCACGACTACTTAAATTTCCCCCAGATGGAGCAAAAGGAATATATATATATATTTTTTTTTTTTTTGAATCACCGGCCCCCGTAGTGTAGTGGTTGCACTTCGGACCATGGACCGGGAGACCCGGGTTCGAGTCCCAGCCGAGGCAAGCGGGATTTTTCCTACCTAGGTCGGCTCCTACCCAGAGCGGGTGTGCTATGGACCCAATGGGGAGGCTGTTGCCACACAGCCGAGTTTCACCCACTTCACGGGAGCGACTTTGGGGCTGCTTCCCTTGGTATGACACGTCGTATGATATGGATGATTACACGGCCGGCAGCGCTGGTGCCGTAGTTCCCGGGCCTGGTTAATGCCGGGATATTTAAGACAGGAAGCGTGGAATGCGGCCCTGACCCGCAGTCCCAAACAACACGGACCTCCATAGCACCATTTCACCATCATCCTCATCTCCAACATCATGCACAATAAAAATTGCCCCAGTTTCCGAGCCCTCCGAGGATTCCGCCCATTATCAGGGAGGAAAACCACTGGAACTGGCAAAGCTTTGGGGCAAACAAAACAAAACAAAACAACAAAAATCTTTGAATCTTTGAAAAAAAAAAATCTTTGGACAATGAAGCCCCTACTGAGTGCTGTTGGCTAAAGGTATTCAAGATGCACTGCCATCAAAAAGAACCTGAGTTTCACACTCGTCATCATCTTTTTCCTCTTCATCTTTACCCTCGCCAGCTTGCGTCACGTGTCCGTTGACGGCGTTGAATTCCATCGTAATGACAGACTGCTTCGGCACTGCCCACGGCTGAACGCTTGTCTTGGCGAAGACACAGAAAAACACTGTGCCGAACAGGAAAATCCCAGCAGTGATGAAGAAAACTATCTGCCACTGCTCTCGTGTTTTCTGGAAAATAATTCTTACTATTGTTAATATCATAAGTACTTTATTGAACCGGACTATCGGTAACACTATTATCTTGTAACGTAATGTTTGATTACACTGCAGATGAGAGCTGGTTGTTTCACTCTCACGGCTCCAGTACTCCAGTACTGTTTATATATAAATTGTATCCTTGTTTTCTTGAAAAAGTGGCGGTACAGCAATCTCTCATTGGCAAGAAGCTATGAAAATAAATACAACTATCATTTAAACTGTTTTGTCACGTACAGTCCAGAAGAAGGCAGTGAACGCCGAAGCATCAACACTAGAGTGTGAGAGAAATGTCCGTGATTCAAGTGAGCGTGCATGGTTTAATTCGAGGTACTTTGAGCGAGCACGTGGGTAATGCACCTACATCAATACACTTTATCATTATTGCTATTGTTGCTGTCGTTGTTGTTGTTATTGTTAAGAAAGATCATAAGAAAAAATCAATCTTCAACTTACATCTTTAGTAACTTCAGCTACAACATATGGGGTTAATATCCCCGGAATGCAGGCGAAAGAGTTGGACACGCTGGAGATGGAAATAGCGTATCTGGGGGCGATGTCAAAAGGGTTGATAAGAAAGGCGGAGAAGGCGAACCCAGTCACTCCAACAGCAATGACAAGTAATGTCATCACTGCGGCCTTTTGGGTACAGTCCAAATAACTCATGATGAGCAGGAGCACTGCTGGGATTATGTTGGCTGCAACAGGAAAGAATTAAGAATCATCACCATCATCATCATCATCGTTGTCATCTTCATTGTCATCTGTGACTACTTTAAGGAAGATCATACTTTTGTAAGAAACCAAAATCTTCAATTCTATACACCTCTTAAAACCTCAGCTACAACAAAA
>JACVVK020000355.1:507500-557500 GCA_018292915.2 Batillaria attramentaria
AAGGTAGCAGTTCTAAGATTACTGGGCTACCGGCCCCCGTAGTGTAGTGGTTAGCACTTCGGACCATGGACCGGGAGACTCGGGTTCGAATCCCAGCCGAGACAAGCGGGATTTTTCCTACCTAGGTCGGCTCCTACCCAGAGCGGGTGTGCTATGGGCCCAATGGGGAGGCTGTTGCCACACAGCCGAGCTTCACCCACTTCACGGGTGCGACTTTGGGGGTGCTTCCCTTGGTATGACACGTCTTATGATGTGGATGATTACACGGCCGGCACCGCAGGTGCCGTAGTTCCCGGGCCTGGTGAACGCCGGGATATTTATGACAGGAAGCGTGGAATGCGGCCCTGTCCCGCAGTCCCAAACCACATGGACCTCCATAGCATCATCTTACCATCATCCTCATCTCCATCATCATGCATAATAAAAAAAAAAAAAAAAAAATTGCCCCAGCTTTCGAGCCCTCCGTGGATTCCACCCATGACCTGGGAGGAACACCACTGGAGCTGGCAAAAAGAGTTGGGGCAGCCAAAAAAAAAAAAAAAAAAAAAACGATTACTGGGCTATACGTTTGTTGTTGGTGTTGTTTTGTTTTTGTTTTGTTTTTTGTCAAAGGGTACCAGGGTCAGAAAGTCTCGGCTAATACGAGAGTTTGCGATACAGTGCGAGGCGTACCCACTGCGCTGAAACCAATACGACAGTGACCACTTAAAGCTGCCTGTATGAAGATTTCAAGTCGACACATCGACCTCGGTTAATTATGTGCTCGGTTAATTATGACGACAAAAGCATGACATCACGATGACGTGTGCAAAATCCGAACCTTTTACAAGTCCCTCATGCAGGGGATTCTCTCTGTGTGTGTGTGTGTGTGTGTGTGTGTGTGTGTGTGTGTGTGTGTGTGTGTGTGTGTGTGTGTGTGTGTGCGCGCGCTTTTTTTTTTTTTTTTCAAACGAAGCATGGACGCTAGTGGCCTCGGATCTTATGAGTGTGCGACATGGTTACGCGCTATACCATTGCGCCGAAACTGGGGGAAGCCGGGACAATCGAGCGGTAGCGCGTTGGGCTTTCAATGCACGGGTTGTGAGTTCGAATCCCAGCTGGGAGCCCCCCCCCCCCCAAAAAAAGAAAAGAAAAAAAAGGCGCTGGCTTTTTCCTCGTTGCCCCCGTCTTTGATATCACCCGTATGTGGTGGAAAAAGACGTTAAACCCCCAAACAATTCATTCATTCGCGCCGAAACTGTACATCACTATGTCGTGTTAGGATGTATCATGACTGTGCGTATGTTACGTGCATGTAATTTGACATGTATTTAATGTGTATGTATGTAATGCTACTCTGATATTGTGAGGCGCCCAGAGCTCCAGCACGAGGTTGAGCGCCAGACAAATCCTCATAATTATTACTATTATTACTACCAAAATTATTATTATGCTTATTATTATGCTTATGCTTATGGTTATGGTTATGATTTTTATTATTATTATTTCAGCGCTATCAACTCACCGAATACGTAGAAGACTGATGGCCAGCCTCCAGCGAATCCGTATTTACAGAGAAGAGCGGCTGTAGGGAAGACGAGGGCATTGGCCATATTCTGGCCACTGAAGGAAAGGCTGATAAGCGTCGCCCTCTCGTGTATAGGTGCCCACTTTCCCCACAAGGCGAACATAGAGGGAATTACGAAGCTCTGTTGGACAGCAAAGTTGAATACAATAATCATTTACAGCTTCCTGTCCGTGGGAACTATAATAAGACAAATATTCTGGTTGACTGCAAAAGTATAGGACATTAATTGGAGAAGAATCATGAGAAGTGTGGAGCAGAATTGATAGGACATGTCCGCTTTGCTAAGAGAGCAATGGGACATTTGAAAACTAACTTCTGACAATGGGACATTTGAAAACTAACTTCTGACAATGTCCGGAGCGGTTATAAAGCCTACAACTTGCCATGAGCAATGTGAAACAAAAGAAAAGTAAAGCGAGAGGACTAAAACTTTAAAAGAACAACAACAAACAAAACAAACAAACAAAAGAGGTGCCTGTTTTCTGACACGGGCATGCAGCTATACACGCACGAACGCATGGTTCACTGAAAACGACACTGAAAGCGGCGAGCGTTTTATGTTCACATCTGTTACTTGGTCTGAACACAAAGAGGACATCACTCAACACGGATAATAATAATAATCATAATCATAATACAACATTTTTTTTTTTACAGGGCGCTGCTCTCCAAATTCCAAGGACTCGCTGCGCTTAAAGCACACACACACACACACACACACACACACACACACACACACACACACACACACACACACACACACACACACACACACACACTATTTTACATCCCCTCTTATATACAGTCTGGCAGTGCGACGAACTCATGGTACAAACAGACAGGCTTAACACTATAATAACAGAGGTTTAACTATCAAAAGGCTTGGCGGAAGAGAAAGGTCTACTCTTCAAATGGGATTGATAAAGGGGGCAGTGAGGTGTGAAGGCGGAGTTCGACTGGCAAAGAGTTCCAGACATGGTTTCCTACGTGTCATCCCGCAAACAGAAGTGTCCAAAAGGCGGGGCCGAGGCGGTCCCACCTCAAGGAAACTGTGGTTTGCTGTTGTTGTTGTTGTCTTGTTTTATTCGCATGTGTATTTGTAAGTCTGCCGGTTTACCTCTTATGCGAATTCAGCTGCGTAAATAAACTGATCCAAAGGCTATACAACATGATCGAATGCCGGAATAACGAGAGAGAGAGAGAGAGAGAGAGAGAGAGAGAGAGAGAGAGAGAGAGAGAGAGATTTTTTTTTTTTTTAAGGACGAAGATATTCTCGGCCTTTTTACAGTCTGTTCTTGAATAATTCTTAGACACCATCGTTTATCAATGATGAAAAAAACCAAAAAAAAAAAAACCCTGATATTTGATTAGATTTATATGATAAGACGCCCCTGGAATAAATAAATAAATAAATAAACAAATAAACGATCTTCGTACGTAACGCTCACCGAACGCTTCCAGTGATGAGCCCTTGGAATAAATAAACACGTCTACAAAATAAATAAATAAATAAATAAATAAATAAATAACCGTCCCCCCTTACGCACCACTCACCGTGCAGATCCCGATGATAACCCTGAGTACGAACACAGCCCAGGGCGACCAGTAGGCTGCAGGGTGACACAGTACGTTGCACACTGACATGAAAACCATGCTGACCCCGCAGACGAGCCGCGGCCCTCCGTAGTAGAACAGATACCCGCCTATGACCTGGAACAGCATGTAGCCCCAGTAGATGGCCCCCAATAGTAATCCTTGCATCTCCTTGTCCCAGACGAACGGGCCATCCTGAAAAGATGAAGCATTTGGGGCTTAAAGCTGCTGCGTCCGATTCAAAAGAGTGGGTAGGTGTTTGGGAGTTTAACGTCCTTTTCTACCACGCCGGTATGGGTGATATCAAAGACGGTGCAACGAGAAAAAGGACAGCACAAATTTTGACCCCAGCAGGGATTTGAACTCACGACCCGAGCATTGAAAGTCTAAGGCTCTACCATTCGGCTATCCCGGCTCCCAACGTCCGCTTCAAAAGTGCTATAATTCTCTACTAAGCCGGGTTTCATAATTATGTCTATATGAAAGAAAGAAAGAAAGAAAGAAAGAAAGAAAGAAAGAAAGAAGATGTTCATGAGTTGATCGATAGTTATAATTACAATGTCGTTGTCAGAACTGCGACTAAAAACAGCAGTATCGTTCCTTGATCATCACTTTTGCGAACTGTTGCCAGCCGAAACCGATTTTAAATTTGGCTTGCTCAAACCGAAACGTCTTCGTGTCTCCAAACGTAGAAGATTTCACTTTTTGTTTTAATCGTCCCTTTCTCTTCAAAACTGATAAGACCTTCGTTCCACCAAAAAGACACCAAGTTTTGACCAAACACATCACACGTGTAAGGTCGAATGCTTTCTGTAACAGCTAGGGAAAAAAAAAAAAAAAACACAAAAAAAAACCACGTCACGCTGGATGCTGTCAGTTTAACCTTTATCGTACGAACCGGGCGTAAAACACACACGTTTTTGCTCATTACTCTCATTTTTCAAACTTGTGTTTTGAGACTTCAAGTATTCCTCGAGGAGAGAAAGAACTACCAGTACCGTAAAGTCTAAACATGAAATCAGTATCTTGAGAAACAATACAACGAACCGTCATCGATTCACCCTACATGGTCCAACCCTTGTCGTGGGGTAGTGGCTTGTGTACCTCAATGACCCAGAGAACTATGCCAGCAGGAGCACATGCTCCTGGCAGGGTCACCCAAGCTGGACAGGTCGAAGGGTAGAGGTCAGACGAATGTGGACCACCTCTCCATGAGGCTAAACGGGTTTGCGTAGGGTTAACAGCCCTACCTGTAAAAAACACTAAGTTACTGAAGCATCGACAGCAACAAACCGAGACATTCACCTGGGCGAGGAAGGGTCTCCATCCCGGAGACCTATGACGCATTGCAGTGAAAGCCGAAAGGAAGCTGCAAGGCCGACCCCCCTTCTAACACCCAGGACAACAACGAGAGTAGCCACATGGAACATCAGGACAATGTATGAAGTAGGAAGGACCATACAAGTAGCAAGAGAGATGAAGAACTACAAGATAGGAGTACTGGGACTGAGTGAGACAAGGTGGCTACAGACAGGACAGCTGAGATTTTCATCGGGAGAGCAATTGCTGTACTCTGGACACACAGAGGATGGAGCCCCCCACACTGAGGGCGTGGCCCTGATGCTGGCACCGGAGGCACAGCGGGCACTCATCGGCTGGGAACCTGTCAACTCCCGCATCATCACAGCCAAATTCATCACCAAGAAAAAAGACATCAAGCTGAACATCATCCAGTGCTACGCTCCCACCAATGATGCGGAAGAGGAGAAAAAAGATGACTTCTACCAACAACTGCAGACAGTGATAGATAGAGGAGGAGCCAAGGACATGACCATACTGATGGGAGACTTCAACGCCAAGATTGGATCAGACAACACAGGCTATGAGGACACCATGGGAACACACGGACTGGGACAGATGAACGAAAATGGCGAGCGCTTTGCAGACTTTTGTGCCCTGAACCAGCTAGTGATAGGAGGCAGCATCTTCCCACACAAGCGCATCCACAAGGCCACATGGAGATCGCCGGACCATGTCACGGAGAACCAGATTGATCACATCTGCATCAGCCGGAAGTTCAGGAGATCGTGGCGGGATGTGCGCGTGATGAGGGGTGCCGATGTATCATCAGACCACCACCTTCTTGCAACAGCATTGAGACTTCGGCTTAAGAGGCACACCAACGCCAACAGCACACGGACCAGGTACAACGTTGGACTTCTCAGGAACACAGACACACAAGCAGCATTCCGGATCAGCCTTTTCAACAGGTTCCAACCACTGCAAGACCTGATAGAAGACAGTGAAATGGACATCGAGACACAGTGGGAACACAGCAAGAAACTCTGGCACGACACATGCGAAGAGGTCCTTGGCAAGAGAAAGACCCAACATAAGGAATGGATCTCTGCTGATACCATCCAGAAACTGGAAGTTAGGAAAGAGAAGAAAACTGCACTGAACACGAGCCGAACAAGAAGAGCTAAGGCAAAGGCACAAGAGGAATACACAGCAGCTGACAGAGAAGTGAAGAGGAGCACCAGGAAGGACAAGAGGGACTACATCGACAACCTGGCCAGTCAAGCAGAGGAAGCAGCCCGACAAGGGAATCTAAAAGACCTGTACCAGGTGACCAAGAAGCTCGCCGGCAAATTTCAGCAGACAGACAAACCAGTGAAGGACAAGAACGGGCACCCACTGACAACAACTGAGGAACAGCTGAAGCGATGGGCAGAACACTTCAGGGAGCTGTTAAATCGCCCCATCCCTGAAACACCACCAGACATCCCACCAGCTGAGACAGAACTACCCATCAACTGCGACAAGCCCTCTAAGGCGGAGATCAGGAAAGCCATCATGACACTGAGAAATGGGAAAGCTGCAGGGCCGGACGAGATACCAGCAGAAGCCATTAAAGCAGACACAGAGACAGCCGTCAACATGCTGCACAGCCTGTTCAGCAAGATCTGGGAGAAGGAAGAGGTGCCAGCCCAGTGGAAAGAAGGGATCGTCATCAAGCTGCCAAAGAAAGGGGACCTCAGGGACTGCAGCAACTACCGAGGGATCATGCTCCTGTCAGTGCCAGGCAAGGTTCTCAACAGAATTCTACTGGAGAGGATGAGAGAGGCAGTCGACCCCATGCTCCGAGACCAGCAGGCGGGCTTTCGCAGGAACAGGTCCTGCGCTGACCAGATTGCCAGCCTACGCATCATTGTGGAGCAGTCACTGGAGTGGAACTCCCCCCTCTACATCAACTTCATAGACTATGAGAAGGCCTTCGACAGTGTAGACAGAGAGGCGCTGTGGAAGCTGCTAAGGCACTATGTAGTTCCCGGGAAGATCATCTCCCTGATCCAGTGCACCTACCAAGACATGAGCTGCAGGATTGCCCATGCCGGCCAGTTGTCAGAAAGCTTCGAGGTGAAGACCGGAGTCCGCCAGGGATGCCTTTTGTCCCCGTTTCTCTTCCTCCTGGTCATCGACTGGATCATGAAGACCACTACAGCAGGCAGGAAAAACGGGATACAGTGGACACTCTGGACGCAGCTGGATGACCTCGACTTCGCGGACGACCTGGCGCTCCTGTCTCACAGCCACAGCCAGATGCAGGACAAGACTACGTGCCTGGAAGCCACATCAGCCGGAACAGGGCTCAAGATCAACAGGAAGAAAACCGAGCTGATGAAGATCAACACCACTGCCAACACACCAGTCACAGTCGGTGGAGAGCCCATCAGGGAGGTGGAGTCTTTTGTCTACCTGGGGAGTGTGGTTGATGGACAGGGAGGCACAGACCGAGACGTCACAGCCAGAATCGGCAAGGCAAGGGCAGCAATGGTCATGCTGAAGAACGTCTGGGCATCCAAAGTTGTCAGCATAAGAACCAAACTTCGCATCTTCAACTCCAACGTGAAGTCAGTTCTGCTCTACGGATGCGAAACATGGAGGACAACGAAGACGATGCAGCAGAAGATCCAGACATTTCTCAACACCTGTCTGAGGCGCATCTTCAACATCCGATGGCCAGAGAAGATCCGGAATGAAGAGCTGTGGGAGCGAGCGGGGCAGGAACCAGTGGCCAAGCAGATCCTGCGGAGGAAGTGGGGCTGGATTGGACACACCCTCAGGAAGCCAGCATCCAGCACCACACGCCAAGCCCTGACATGGAACCCGCAGGGGAAAAGGAAGAGAGGCCGGCCTCGCAACAGCTGGAGGCGGGACACTGAGGCAGAGCTATGTAAGCAGGGGACCAACTGGACTGGAGTGGCAAGACTAGCCCAGAACAGAGTGCGATGGCGAAGGGTTGTCGATGGCCTATGCTCCACGTGGAGCCAAGGGCCTAAGTAAGCTAAGTAAGTAGTCATCGATTCAACAGTTAGATGAGAGTGCTAACGCCTTGCTGGGCAAAACTTGGTGTCTTGTCAGCGTCAGCAAGTTTGATTTCACACAAAATACAAAGGAAAACCAAACCAAAGCAAAGTGAACAATATCTCTCGGGTGATAAAGAGACTGCAACACTGCGTTTCGGGTGATACCGACTGTCACTGGCGAGGGATGACAAAATACATGTAGCAGTGTTTTGCGGAAACTGAAACCGGCACTTTTGCCACTGATTTTTCCCCCCCAGAATAACAATACCAATTTTGGTGTGTGTGTGTGTGTGTGTGTGTGTGTGTGTGTGTGTGTGTGTGTGTTTGTTGTTGTTGTTTTTTTTTTGCAGAAAAAAGAACTACAAGCGATTTTTTTTTCTGCAGAAAAGAACAACAACAAAACTACAAGCGTGCTACAGCAAAACTACAAAGTGCCGTTTTTCTGCGGGGGGGGGGGGGGGGGGGGGGGGGGGGGGGATATCGCGGAACCTACCCCCCCCCCCCCCTTCCCGGCCCCAAAACAATGAGTGCCATTTGGACCCCGTTACGCACCAACACCACCTTCGCTAAAGCTCAAGTTTGGGTTGGCGTAACAGATCAAACCAGAGCTGTGTTACCTCTTTCTCCTCGACGGACTTGTCATCCCACCGTTTTCCACACTGATCTCTGTCCGTCTCAGAAGCCGTTTCTGCAGTAACACCAGAACCCGGACCAGCCGTCGTATAACCGTGTCTCTCTCCGTCAGGATTATAAACCAAACTATGAAAACTTAAAGACGTATTCTCGTGAGATTCTTCTGAGTTACTGCGATACGACGAGTGAGTGGAGTTTTGAGCTCTGGTCCCTAACACGAAGTTTTGAGCGGGCGTTGTTGTGAGGGTATGATTAGTTGTCCTCTCCTGAAGACTCACAGCTGTGTGGTTGACCATACACACTATCACCATGGAAAATGAGATTCGCTGAAAGAAAATGCAAGCGTTGCCGAAAAGAAGTAAGTAGGCGAGGCCGAACCTTGATGAACGCCACTTCGGGGGACCTGAAAATAGAAGATGAATGAGGATCACACCATAGCAGAACACTTCATTAATTAACGTCAACTCTGAAGCGTTCACTTACCTTGAAATTGATGTGTGTGTGTGTGTGTGTGTGTGTGTGTGTGTGTGTGTGTGTGTGTGTGTGTGTGTGTGTGAGCGGCTAAAATCACCAATTCATATGGCCTATGTTGGTAGCATTACAAATGATATCAACCTGCAATTGAATATATACAAAAACAATTTAGTTTTATTTTATTTTATTTCCATTTTAATGACAATTTTATATATAATTACAGGCATTGAAGATTTCTATGGCTTATAGTATCTGTCATGGTAAGTGATATGTGAACGTGATAGAACTTCTACACTGTAATTTGACTTTTTACACCATAGTCGTCACTGTGAAGGGTATTTCTTTACTGGAAGAGGGAGGGGGTGGAATGTGTGTGTGTGTGTGTGTGGGGGTGGGGGGGTGGGGGGGGGGTGGGGGAAGGATGTTTAATTTTCGTTAAATGCCATCTTTATGCTTCTTTCACGCCGTCCAGTCACTGCCCTGATGAAATGAACTAAGTATATTGGAGTGAATCAAACAGAATTGAAATAAACTGAAAACATAAATTTGCAACAGAAATACCAGTAAAGAGAGCAGTGTTACATTAAAACAACTTTCACACACACACACACACACACACACACACACACACACACACACACACACACACACACACACACAGGTGCACACACGCACGGATGCATGCACACCGGCACAAACATACACATGCACACATACACACACACACTAACAACATAAAAACCGCCCACATTAAAGGTATGCAATGGAGTCAGATCAATCATTGCTGCAGAATGTAATGTGCTACACATGGTAATTACTCAGGACGGTGATCTGAAACAGTTCACAGTTTGCCGCATCAGGTCTCTCTCTCTCTCTCTCTCCTGTCAGCAAGCAACTGGGTTATGACAACAGTGGGACACTGTCTCCTCACAAGTGTCATAATACAATGTACACAGCAGCAATGCATTTGCTATGCAGGACTGTTTGCCCGAACTTCTGCATACACATTCACCTACCCAGGCGTATCATCTTCCCGCAACACAGGTATTTGCCATACCCTGAACTGACTTACGGTAAAAAAAAACAACCCAAATAACAGGTCATTTTGTACCACTCATGAGTATCCCATGTTTGTTACTCTTTTTTTTTTTTTTTTTGGTTGGGTTTTGGCCCTGTATGCGAAAGGCAAGATTAACGGTTCCTGAACGGCTCTTAACAGTTCCTTAACAGCTCTTAACGGTTCCTTAACGGCTCTTACTGCAGCAAACATAAGTATAATCAAACTGCAACACTCCCACAAAGCCAAATTTAAAGTCTTTCAGACTTAAATCCGTTGTGATTTGTTTCTGTGAGGCCAAACTGACTTAACCGGAATTGAGTTACTGCAGTTAAAGCAAAGAAAGTATACCCACAGAATAAAGTAATCTACCATCTTTCATTCAATACCCACAGAATAAAGTAATCTTTCATTCAAAACATCTCAATACAGATAGTAGCTTGGAAAATATGATTACTTTTCAATCCACACTTGATTTTTTTTTTTCCTTGACTGTAGTGGGGACAATTGAAACTCAAATGTGGTTGACTGGTGACTGTCTACAATTTTCAACAGGAAGTTTGCTTAGAATAGGGCAAAGTGTGACGGATGTACCGCCAATATCACCTGAGCTATACGCCAGACTACCCCCCGTCCTCAAGAGCGTGAAGCTAGCAGCCACCTAAAACATACTGCTCAAAACTATGTGGTGGCAGAGCCGTAGCACAGCTCCTAAAAGTGCTCCGGCCATTAAAAATAAATAAAAAGGTACGGTCCCTGGCCATTATGTTCTCCTCAACTTCAACGGAAAACAAAAGAATTACTTGTTACTTGTGTGAACGGGGAAACGCAAGTTTAAAAATATTTTGATGAAGAGGCTCAAACCCTCCTGACTGTACTCATGAAGACGAGTATTTTTTTATTATTTTTTTTTTGCCAAAAAGTGGTCCGGCCATGGCCGGAGTGGTCTGTATAGGGCTGCTACGGCCCTGGGTGGCTGCTAGCGAATGGCTACCAGCTTCACTATCGCCCCCCTCCCCCCTCACACACACACACATAAACCCAAATAAAGGGAATAAAAACTGACATGGGAATAAGAACGGACGCTTGAATGAAACTGACAGTGGTCAATTCACGGAAACAGCTGCTAACAGTGTAATTTTGCTGTACAATAAAGGCCCCTTCAATGTCGATAGTGATACTGTGTTAGCGCGGCTTCTTTTTTTTACGCAATCACTTGAAGACGGCTGAGGAAAAAAAAAATTGCATCAGCTGACAGCTGGCCGAGACTTTGAACACCACCTGAGGCTGATTTTACGTAACTGAAACAGCTTTCATCTGTCCGGAAAAGAATTTTAGGGTCCATCTCCACAGGTAAAACGTCTAGCACGTTACGTTTAAGTGCTATTTTGCGGGAAGAAACACACAGTGACATATATACGGGCGAACGGGAGAAAGAGAGATCGAGGAGAGAGGGAAATAGCCAGTCTACTGTTTTTCGTGTCCAAATGGGCCTGTTCGTCTGCCATAGCGGTTACCATGACTTAATTCCGACTATAGCCTTTACAAGCCTTAATTTCTGTATGAAAGAAAATATCACCTTGCCTTTCGATTGTGGGTTAGCTTCCTTATCTGCACCCGGCCGAGACGGTGTCGTCTGCTCGGCCTCCATCTTGCGCTTTACTCTGTCAAGGTCAAACGGGGTTCCCCCGTCGTGCTGTTTTGTTACTTGGCTTTGTCAGTGATTAATTGCTTTCTCTGCGGTGGAGATTTATGTGGAGGGCGATATCGGTTGCCTCCCTTTGACTGATTCCTGCGTTCTAACAGTACTGATCATCAGGACAAAACTAAAAACAAACCTACGATCATTAAAAAAAAAAAAAATGCCGTGAATGGAATGGAGTCCTGCTTACACACGAAAAACGCAAAGAGCGTTTTGCGTGAGTAGCATACATGTTTATATATATTTTTTTTAACCGATCCGGCCTTACTGACTAGTGAAATCAAGGCCAAGTGATACAATGCATCATGTAACTGTGTATTTTGTAATCCGTCTCATTGTAAGGAAATGGTACATTCTTTGTACCCTTTTACAAAATAATACCGAATGTAATTATTCTCACAACAAAAATAATCCTCATTTATTCAAAATCTCCATAAGGCCTAATCTGGGAAAAGTACGACAGGGGAAATAACTCTAGATGACCTTTTGAGAATGGCATCGGTCGCTTTGTTTCGCTATCTATGACCGTGAGGAAAATCCACACACAAAGGATCATTCGTAGCAGAACTTCCTGCCTGTAGAGCACCCCTCCACATATTCAGTTATCGGCAGTCAAGTCTGAGGTTCAGTTATTCGCGAATTGGCGAGGCAAAGTGCACGATACACCAACTGCAGTCAGTTTCATCAATCAATAGGTGCGGCTGAGGTCCGAGTGTGTTGTGTAGACTTTGTATTGTGAAAGTTACCACGGTGACCAGGAAGTTGAATTTGATGTGTGGAGTGTGCAGTTAAGCGCGTGAGTTGTGAGCGGGAAACATTTATCCTGACCCAACCCTCTGGAGGAGATAGACAAACACTGCAGAGTAACTGGGATGTCTAATGTGAACCTGGTAATTTTTATTTATTTATTTAAATTACTTTTTATTTGGACTACAATAGACCGTAACAATAATACGCTCATGTATGACACAGAATGGAAGCTGAGTGCAGCGACATATATATACACAACACGTTACGTATGTCTCTGCTGAGTGAGACTGATTTTCTGTGACTCCCATATGATGTACATGCAGGAAGTATGACTGATAAAGGCATTTTCCTAAGATTAAGACTGCATGAAATTGTAATGATAATACAGCGAACATAAGGAATACATTTTACTGCTCATCATCAGTAATGTGCATGCTGTCACTGAGATACATAAAGAGCAGTGCAGTCACTGTCAGTATGTATACTTGCATAGTCACAGTGTTGAACTTGAACTACAAAGTATACAAACTCTGAAAATTTGCATAATTTGTAAAATATAAATGTTCAATATATATATATATTTATTCAAAAATTTCAGATACCGTGGCAACCAAAACATTATTCTATTTCTAATACATGTGCATGTTAAAATTGTGATTATCATTCTTTATTACTGACAGTTGCTGGGAGGAACACTTCAAATCTCAGTCTATTTCAGCTGAACTACTGGAATACACTAGAACCACTTTTGGGTGACCACTTGTGGGACTGAATGAAAACCTGTCGCGAATAACAGGTGGTGGTGGTTCAAGCGAGAGGTACTTTAACCTTGTGCAAGGAAAACTCTAGTCTCTAGCTAGTACATGTGATGCCACACATTGCACACCTGATCACGTACCCTCTGATAGTTACTTTACCTGTTGAGCCTTTGTCAAAACACAATTAATACAAGCAAGAGTAACTTAGGCTTCTGTCAGGTTATTAACAAAGTCGTAGCAGCAAAACTACACCCCAAAAAATGCACGACCTGGGGGGGGGGGGGGGGGGGGATTGGAGCACATGTGTGAAACCGTGAAATGCATTAACAAGTTGTCATGGAGGCACTGAGATTGAAGTTGTTTTGTATGACTATGAGCAATGCTTTGGTCTTCACCGGATGATGTGTGCAGACCCACATGAGGTGTGGGGAGCTGGGGTGGCCAAATGGTAGTGTGTTGGACTTCTAATGCTCGGGTCGTGACTTCGTATCCCGGCTGGGGCCAAATATTTGTGCTGGCTTTTTCATCGTTGCCCCGTCGTTGATATCACCCATGTATGGTGGAAAAGGACATTAAATCTGCAACACCCACCCACCCCCACATGAGGTGTTGAAACTAAAGGCCGTTCTACACGTGACAAGCGGTAAATTGCCGCCCTTCGACTTTCCCCCCACAAGTTTGTCTGCCGCAACGCTGCTGCTTCTACACGCGGAAACCTCCGCACCACAAGTCGGCTGATTGACCTTTCGTGTGACCCTTTCAACCCTATATTTGGAAGGGGCCTCGCGCGATTTCGCCCGACCATGGTCGCGAGTGAATCCAAGTCAGACTCAGCTGAACATGTGAATAAAAGTTCGGAGGAGGAATTAGCTTTTGCAGCAGCTGCAGTTATTTTGCTGCAGAACAGGAAGAAACAGCGGATCTGGGCGAGAAAGTGGATCTTGCAGCGAGATTCGCTTGGCGCATACGGAGGTCATTGACGCCATTTTGTTTAATTTGGCCGCGTGACCACTACGCGGCGTGCTATTTGCCGTCCTGGCGGGGCTCCCTGGGTGCCTCGCGCGCACTTGCCAGGTGCAAGCCGAGAAAATAGAAAGGCGTTCTATCCGAAACTTGCCGCGGCAAGCCTTGGGCCGCAAGACTGTACAGCTTGCTTGTACATTTGCCGTCGACTTGCCGGGGCCACAAACCCGCTTTTGCCGGGCAAACTTGCCACGTGTAGAACGGCTCTAACAAAATAGCGGTCAGCCAAGGGGCAGAGGTGATTGGGCAATCGCCGTAGGCAGTCATAAACTGGCTGCTGGCAAGCCTGAGGTACAAACCAAGCCAGTGGCGGTCACGCAGAGGAGGGGAGGATGGTCATACAATGCCAGCGGGCAGGTGGTCAAAACTCGGGTACTGGAGGTGGCCGTTCAAATCAGTGGAGATTTGATTTAGGAAGAAAACCCCACTGGTCGTAAACAGGAGGTGGTTGCCCAGAAGAGGTGCCACTGTGATATATTATATAATTATCATCTGAACGTCTGGGTGAAATCACTGTGATCAATGCATGCTCATGCATCCCACTAGGATAGTCATCATGACCACGTGCACAAGTGTGCATTGGGAAATATCTGTAACTTAAGTGCACTTGCACTGATGATGACACTGTAATTTTTGTTGATCTCTGATGAATGCGTGTATGACTTGTATGAGATCTAGAATCAAGAATGTGACTGGGTTGTCAGGCATGTGATTCTTTTGCCAGTTGTAGCAGAATGTTGACTTGTTCAAAGCTCCAAGGATGCATTTGCAGCTGTTGACAATGACTAATACCTGTTGTTGTTGGCTAAAACCTGTTGTCATTGGCTAAAATTAAACCTGTTGTTGTTGGCTAACATCTGTTGTAGTTGGCTAAAACCTGTTGTTGTTGGCTAAAAGTAAAACCTGTTGTTGTTGGCTGAAAGTAAAACCTGTTGTCATTGGCTGAAAGTAAAACCTGTTGTCATTGGCTAAAACCTGTTGACGTAAGATGTAAACTATATTACATCAGACAATTCAGAGCAGACTCTCGGGTGCTTCAGTTTTCTCTACTCACATTACTGATTTGTGCAACAGTGTGCTCGGCAGACCTGTGTTTAAAAATGTGAATGTGGTCAGTGGGTGTGGTGGTTGTTGTGTCTAGCAAAAATTTATGATCAAAACTTTCCATGAGATGGTTGTCTGTCCACCTCAGTCAATGAATTTCCCAGTCCAGACCTAAGTATATATGTGTAGGGTGAGTTAGTGTTGTCCTGCAGTGATGCAAAATTGTCTCAGTAAATGTAGCTGAGTGGGTCATGTACTTGACGGTAGTGTACCACGGTGCATGTACAAGTGTACCACTACTAATAGTACTATGAAGCACTACTTTTAAGCTATGACTATGAGCCGGTTGTGCAACTCCAAATCAGAAGGCGTTTGGAAGAGTCAGACAATGAAACCTGTTTACCAGTATCACATGTGTTGAAAGTAAAATAGCGTTTGTTATGGATTCTAATTTAAAAAAAAAAAAAAAAAAGGCTTGGCTAAAGACACACTAGCTTCCTCTGATAACCACCCAGCCGCACAGGTTGATAATCTGCATTATCAGCAACATGTGAGACAGGCACCCCTGTCCTATTGTTATACATGTACCTAGATCTATATCAGTACAGTGTATCCACATACACTGTATCTAATGCGGTCAAACCATCACAGTCAGATGAGTCTGATCGAGTACAGGCCTGTAGGCTCAGCAAGATTGAACTTTCCCCAGCATCAGTTGATCAAACCAGTGTGACCATGACCACAACAGGGAATAGTTTCCTAGACCGGCAATGACCACAACAGGGAATAGCTTCCTGGACCGGCTATGCCGTGGGTAGAGGTGTCCGGATATGACAACAGAAACATGTTTGCTGTAAGCTACGTCAATGTAAGTGATGATTTGTCCATCCCTGTACCAGGGGCCGACGATACTCTAGGGTATCGTCGGCCCCTGGTACAGAGATGTGATTTGTCTTTCTGCTAGCCAGCGTGCTGCGTTTTGTGAAACTGAAACATATGTAGCTTGAATAGAGGAGCCGGCATAGCTGCATTGGTAGAGTGTTGGACTTGCAGTGCTGTAGTCATGACTTTGAGTCATGGTTGGTAGCCAAAAGTTAGTGCTTTTTGTCCTAAACAGCCCAACCTGAACAAAACAAGAGAAAGGAAATTTCTGTTTTACAGTAGTAAAGTTTGGATTAAGTTGTGGCGGTGTAACCATTGTTTGCAGATAATTGTGTGTACATCCAACACTAATGACTCGGATGACAAGTGTGTGTGTGTGTGTTTCATCCAGGAAGTATTCTCCCCATTGTATGTATGTGGATCTTGTGTGATTCGGGAGACAATGGGACCGGCAGTTAGCATGAATGATTATTGGTGAATCGCGATAGTCACAGGGTAGTGTGTTGGACTTTCCATGCTGCAGTCTTCATTCCTACCTGGGAACCAAAATTTCGCACTGTTTTATTCCGCATTGCCATGTCTTTGATATAACCCATACATGATATATCATATATGTTATGCAGGAAGATGTCAAATCCCTAAAAAGCCAAACCCAACTGAAACTAGTGAATGGAAAATTCTTTTTTTTTTTTTTTTTTTTGCTGCCCCAACTCTTTGCCAGCTCCTGTGGTGTTCCTCCCAGGTCATGGGTGGAACCCACGGAGGACTCGGAAGCTGGGACAATTTTTATTATGCATGATGATGGAGATGAGGATGATAGTAAGATGATGCTATGGAGGTCCATGTGGTTTGGGACTGCGGGACAGGGCCGCATTCCACGCTTCCTGTCATAAATATCCCGGCATTAACCAGGCCCGGGAACTACGGCACCTGCGGTGCCGGCCGTGTAATCATCCACATCATAAGACGTGTCATACAAAGGGAAGCACCCCCAAAGTCGCACCCGTGAAGTGGGTGAAGCTCGGCTGTGTGGCAACAGCCTCCCCATTGGGCCCATAGCACACCCGCTCTGGGTAGGAGCCGACCTAGGTAGGAAAAATCCCGCTTGCCTCGGCTGGGATTCGAACCCGGGTCTCCCGGTCCATGGTCCGAAGTGCTAACCACTACACTACGGGGGCCGGTGTGAATGGAAAATTCTATTTTACACACATGTATACATACATGTATACATACAGTGGAGTGATGCTTATATCAGTGGTTGTGAGGTATCCAAATTCCAATTGTTTGCAAAAAGGTTAACAAAACCCCCTGATAATTACGTGTGTGTGTGTGTGTGTGTGTGTGTGTGTGACAGTCACTATTTTGTCCAGGAGGTACCTCTCCCATTAATAAGCGGATCTTTTGTTCTTCGGACCTCTGGACTGGCAGTTAACGTGTGTGTGTGTGTGTGTGTGTGCGCGCGCGTGTGTGTGCATGCGTGCTTCATCCAGGAATATCTTTCCCATTGTTTACATTTAACTTGTAAAGTTCTGTAAGTGGATCTTTTGTTACTAGGAATATATCTGGTTTTTATATCTGGAATTTATGTATGTATGTGTGTGTGTGTGTTCTGCCTCGATGACACTTCCAGCTCCACAGGTGATGAAATGGAGGTTAAAACAATACACGTGGGTGTATAGGAAGTACCTGTGGTTCTGGCCATGTAATCAGCCACGTTTAAAACATAAAACAAGGGGAGCCCCACTAAACGCTACACCATAGGAACCACTTCCTGAATAATTACACCATGCGCTCTCACTGAACACTGCAGTTCCTGATTTAAAACAACAAAACAAGAACCCCCCAAAATACAACACCCCCTCCCCAAATAAAACAAATCACACACACACACACACACACACACACACACACACACACACACACACACACACACACACAACCAAAACAAAACAAGGGGATGGTGAAAGGGGCTTGGGGCTTGAACATTTTCAGGTTTCAACAAAAGTTGACTTTGAATTTTTAAGTTCTTCTAAACTTTATGGTGTTACAGAGCTCGGCGGATGTGATCACTGTGGATGAAGGTGATGAGCGAAGCAAGCTTCTTGGTGCAACTCCGAGCTTGTATCAGGTTCCATCAGCAGCGCTACCCACAATAAGGTAAGTGTAAATGTGCTCATTATTGTATGGTATGGTATGGTATGACTATTCCTTGGCGCACATCATGTGTCTCCTCTGAGATGCTCAAGGTGCTGCAGGGTTGGATGATCAAGCAGTAAAAAGCCTGCTGCTGCGAAGCGCTTCTTGATGTGCAAACCTCCACTCTGCCATTCACTCTGGTGCCAGGGACAGTACTTGTGTTCTCAAAGCATTGGCCTCAGCGTTTTCTTCTTCGAAAGATGGACATGGGATTTTCAATTCAACGTGTGCGCGGGATATTTGCACACGTGTGCTTGTGCACATGACGTCAGAACTGGCACTTTAAAAATTAAATGGGGTCTTCATGTAAATTTGACTTGATCTGGTAAAATCTCACCATTTTCCTGCCTGCCAGGGTCTCGTCAGTGGTCTTGTAGTCTTTCGCTAACCGACCCTGCTTTATTGTGTTGACCTTCACCCCCCCCCCCCCCCCGCCCCCTTTTATTCTCTCTCTTTTGTAAGGGGAGCTGGGGTGGCCGAATGGTAGAGCATTGGACTTCTAATGCTTGAGTCGTATCCCGGCTGGGGCCAAATATTTGTGCTGGCTTTTTCATTGTTGCCCCGTCTTTTATATCACCCGTATGTGGTAGAAACGGACGTTAAACCCCCAAACACCCACCCACCCTCTCTCTCTCTCTCTCTTGTAAATTATTGACATAAGTGACTGCTTTGAAACAACGAGATAAGCACATTTAGTTACAAGTTTCCACAACATTGTTGTAGTATGCCAGACTAGCTTTTTGAGGCTTTAAGAAGAAAATGGTGGTCAAAGATTTCACATTACCATAATCATGTCAACAAGTACAATGTAAAAAAGCAGTGTTCCCGATTATGCACAGGTGTGCATTATATTTGATGCACATTTGAGAATAGCACATCACAGGGGACGCACGTTCTTTGTCTCACCATGACAAACATACATGTTTTTTCCAACACTCTCCTGGAAACTCAATGAACAAAAAATGATTTGTAACTAGCAGCATCACATTTCCGCTGACAGAGAATCTGACTGGCATAATGAAGCACTCTAGGACACTTTTTGTCCAATCATAATGCTCTCTTTGGTAAGCGTGTTGGTTCCTCGTTTTGCCGATTTACTGTGGCTGACACGCTACCATTTATCTATCTCTCATACTCGAATACTTTTGTAAACAACAATAACAACAAATGGTTTTGACTTTCAGATGTTTCATACCAAAAGACCTTACTTACTTACTTAGGCCCTTGGCTCCACGTGGAGCATAGGCCATCGACAACCCTTCGCCATCGCACTCTGTTCTGGGCTAGTCTTGCCACTCCAGTCCAGTTGGTCCCCTGCTTACATAGCTCTGCCTCAGTGTCCCGCCTCCAGCTGTTGCGAGGCCGGCCTCTCTTCCTTTTCCCCTGCGGGTTCCATGTCAGGGCTTGGCGTGTGGTGCTGGATGCTGGCTTCCTGAGGGTGTGTCCAATCCAGCCCCACTTCCTCCGCAGGATCTGCTTGGCCACTGGTTCCTGCCCCGCTCGCTCCCACAGCTCTTCATTCCAGATCTTCTCTGGCCATCGGATGTTGAAGATGCGCCTCAGACAGGTGTTGAGAAATGTCTGGATCTTCTGCTGCATCGTCTTCGTTGTCCTCCATGCTTCGCATCCGTAGAGCAGAACTGACTTCACGTTGGAGTTGAAGATGCGAAGTTTGGTTCTTATGCTGACAACTTTGGATGCCCAGACGTTCTTCAGCATGACCATTGCTGCCCTTGCCTTGCCGATTCTGGCTGTGACGTCTCGGTCTGTGCCTCCCTGTCCATCAACCACACTCCCCAGGTAGACAAAAGACTCCACCTCCCTGATGGGCTCTCCACCGACTGTGACTGGTGTGTTGGCAGTGGTGTTGATCTTCATCAGCTCGGTTTTCTTCCTGTTGATCTTGAGCCCTGTTCCGGCTGATGTGGCTTCTAGGCACGTAGTCTTGTCCTGCATCTGGCTGTGGCTGTGAGACAGGAGCGCCAGGTCGTCCGCGAAGTCGAGGTCATCCAGCTGCGTCCAGAGTGTCCACTGTATCCCGTTTTTCCTGCCTGCTGTAGTGGTCTTCATGATCCAGTCGATGACCAGGAGGAAGAGAAGCGGGGACAACAGGCATCCCTGGCGGACTCCGGTCTTCACCTCGAAGCTTTCTGACAACTGGCCGGCATGGGCAATCCTGCAGCTCATGTCTTGGTAGGTGCACTGGATCAGGGAGATGATCTTCCCGGGAACTCCATAGTGCCTTAGCAGCTTCCACAGCGCCTCTCTTTCTACACTGTCGAAGGCCTTCTCATAGTCTATGAAGTTGATGTAGAGGGGGGAGTTCCACTCCAGTGACTGCTCCACAATGATGCGTAGGCTGGCAATCTGGTCAGCGCAGGACCTGTTCCTGCGAAAGTCTGCCTGCTGGTCTCGGAGCATGGGGTCGACTGCCTCTCTCATCCTCTCCAGTAGAATTCTGTTGAGAACCTTGCCTGGCACTGACAGGAGCATGATCCCTCGGTAGTTGCTGCAGTCCCTGAGGTCCCCTTTCTTTGGCAGCTTGATGACGATCCCTTCTTTCCACTGGGCTGGCACCTCTTCCTTCTCCCAGATCTTGCTGAACAGGCTGTGCAGCATGTTGACGGCTGTCTCTGTGTCTGCTTTAATGGCTTCTGCTGGTATCTCGTCCGGCCCTGCAGCTTTCCCATTTCTCAGTGTCATGATGGCTTTCCTGATCTCCGCCTTAGAGGGCTTGTCGCAGTTGATGGGTAGTTCTGTCTCAGCTTGTGGGATGTCTGGTGGTGTTTCAGGGATGGGGCGATTTAACAGCTCCCTGAAGTGTTCTGCCCATCGCTTCAGCTGTTCCTCAGTTGTTGTCAGTGGGTGCCCGTTCTTGTCCTTCACTGGTTTGTCTGTCTGCTGAAATTTGCCCGCGAGCTTCTTGGTCACCTGGTACAGGTCTTTTAGATTCCCTTGTCGGGCTGCTTCCTCTGCTTGACTGGCCAGGTTGTCGATGTAGTCCCTCTTGTCCTTCCTGGTGCTCCTCTTCACTTCTCTGTCAGCTGCTGTGTATTCCTCTTGTGCCTTTGCCTTAGCTCTTCTTGTTCGGCTCGTGTTCAGTGCAGTTTTCTTCTCTTTCCTAACTTCCAGCTTCTGGATGGTATCAGCAGAGATCCATTTCTTATGTTGGGTCTTTCTCTTGCCAAGGACCTCTTCGCATGTGTCGTGCCAGAGTTTCTTGCTGTGTTCCCACTGTGTCTCGATGTCCATTTCACTGTCTTCTATCAGGTCTTGCAGTGGCTGGAACCTGTTGGAAAGGCTGATCCGGAATGCTGCTTGTGTGTCTGTGTTCCTGAGAAGTCCAACGTTGTACCTGGTCCGTGTGCTGTTGGCGTTGGTGTGCCTCTTAAGCCGAAGTCTCAATGTTGTTGCAAGAAGGTGGTGGTCTGATGATACATCGGCCCCCCTCATCACGCGCACATCCCGCCACGATCTCCTGAACTTCCGGCTGATGCAGATGTGATCAATCTGGTTCGCCGTGACATGGTCCGGCGATCTCCATGTGGCCTTGTGGATGCGCTTGTGTGGGAAGATGCTGCCTCCTATCACTAGCTGGTTCAGGGCACAAAAGTCTGCAAAGCGCTCGCCATTTTCGTTCATCTGTCCCAGTCCATGTGTTCCCATGGTGTCCTCATAGCCTGTGTTGTCTGATCCAATCTTGGCGTTGAAGTCTCCCATCAGTATGGTCATGTCCTTGGCTCCTCCTCTATCTATCACTGTCTGCAGTTGTTGGTAGAAGTCATCTTTTTTCTCCTCTTCCGCATCATTGGTGGGAGCGTAGCACTGGATGATGTTCAGCTTGATGTCTTTTTTCTTGGTGATGAATTTGGCTGTGATGATGCGGGAGTTGACAGGTTCCCAGCCGATGAGTGCCCGCTGTGCCTCCGGTGCCAGCATCAGGGCCACGCCCTCAGTGTGGGGGGCTCCATCCTCTGTGTGTCCAGAGTACAGCAATTGCTCTCCCGATGAAAATCTCAGCTGTCCTGTCTGTAGCCACCTTGTCTCACTCAGTCCCAGTATTCCTATCTTGTAGTTCTTCATCTCTCTTGCTACTTGTATGGTCCTTCCTACTTCATACATTGTCCTGATGTTCCATGTGGCTACTCTCGTTGTTGTCCTGGGTGTTAGAAGGGGGGTCGGCCTTGCAGCTTCCTTTCGGCTTTCACTGCAATGCGTCATAGGTCTCCGGGATGGAGACCCTTCCTCGCCCAGGTGAATGTCTCGGTTTGTTGCTGTCGATGCTTCAGTAACTTAGTGTTCTTTACAGGTAGGGCTGTTAACCCTACGCAAACCCGTTTAGCCTCTTAGAGAGGTGGTCCACATTCGTCTGACCTCTACCCTTCGACCTGTCCAGCTTGGGTGACCCTGCCAGGAGCATGTGCTCCTGCTGCCATAGTTCTCTGGGTCATTGAGGTACACAAGCCACTACCCCACGACAAGGGTTGGACCATGTAGGGATACCAAAAGACCATGGACCCTCAAACTTTACAAAAGGACCCTCAAATATATATATATATGGAGAGAGGGTCCCAAGGACCCTTATTTTCAAATCACAGGGAACACTGAAAAAGATTAGCTTGCTCTTTATGTCTCTCTTTCTAATAATAATAATGAGTATTGTATAGGCGCTTCACCCAATTTCATAAATCGGCTCAAAGCGCCGCAAACTGAACCCAACAGACACACTCACATGAATCACATGCATTCTCTCACACACTGGACATAAACACATTACAATCACGTGGTGCGAAGGGTCAGCACAGCTATTTAAATTTCGGAATTTGGAATTGCATTTATTTTTCAAATTTGGTGGGCTGAACATTTCTAAAGCAGAGCAGAGATGGAGGAAGCCGGAGTACCCGGAGAGAACCCCTGACGATCGGCCCGAATGAACGGTGCCACATACGGGAAGGAAAAATTCTTTGCCCCGAGTGGGACTCGAACCCCTGACCTCTCGCATTGGTGACAAGTCTTTTGACGCAAACAGTGACACGCGCTTGTAGCATGTGATGTATGGAGCGGTACACCTGCACTGCGGCATGCCTTGTGCAAACAGACACCTGCATTTCCCCATACCCCATTCATGCACCTGTTTACCTGTACCACACAACCACTGCATTTCAACCAAAGGGGCGGTTGAATTGGCATTGGGTTTTCCTCTTTGAAGGCGTGGTATAGTGCTACCGATGTAGTGGCAACCACCTTGATTCGCTTTTGGTGTGCCAGCCTCTGCAACCACTGATAATCTAATACGGTGACTGAATAGTACCGGTAAGTGTGAGACTGTGACAACGCTTGCTTTTGTGGATGTGAAGCATACAGGTGTGACACTTACAGCGAGACAACTTTACCAGCGAGTGTAGTGTACACGGGTGCATGTGTGTACACAGTGTTACCTCGACCTAGATTTCCTGCAGGGCAGAATATATATAACCGGACCATGTACCCGAACAAGACAGCGTCGCGTTTTTGTCACTGCTGAAGGCAGAAGTAGACTGCGGTTTTTTTTGTTTTTTTTTCACCCCGTGTTCACTGGGTGCTAAAGCACCCAAAACGCCTGATTCAGATTCACGTGGGGTGACCATTGTTAGAAAATCTTAGGCGTGTATAGTGTTCCGTGTAAGCACACACTTCAGGTCACAGTCACTGAGTACGGCAGAATGTCAACCGTAAATTGCATTGTGAGCTGAGAGGAAATGAGGCGAAAATGTGGCTACTGGTACATGTAGTATGAGACAGTCAACACAGGTTTGCATACATGTACTCCAAGGTGAGAAAATGGTGGGTAAATGGGTAGGTGTTTGTGGGTGTAATGTCCTTTTCCACCACATACCACGGTGCGTGTGATATATACATGTATCACAGATAGGGCAGTGAGAAAAAGGCCGATACAAACTCAAATATTTTCACTATAATTTGAGGCTGGGAAATTTTCAGTCATTTGGCAGTTTTCAGCCAAATTTTCTAACCTTTCAGCCCCCCCCCCCCCCCCAAAAAAAAAAAAAATAAAAAAAAATTAATGAATAAAAAAAAAATCTATGTTTCAGCCGAAGAAAAGGAGGAAAAACGGTGCAACACTGTCATGATACATGTAATGTCATATGAGACAGTCTAACTTCATTTTTGAAGACTTGCATGTCAATATAAAGGCAGTATTTTACGTTTGGGTGCCAATAGAGGCCACGAAATGCCTTTAGAAATGCTAATATTTGATCTCTTAAGTTGGGGCATTGCCCCTATGTTCCCCCAGCAGGGCGCTGCCTCTGCACCCCAGCCTAGGTTTCAATCTTTTTTCCCCCTCAGCAATTCCTCAGCCCGGGAGAAAATGGTGTGTGTTTATTTTGTGCTTGCATAGGTAATTTTGACCAGTATAATCTGATAGGTCAGTGATAATGGGCGTTGATCTAGGGAAATGAAAATGCTAAAGACTGTGAGACAACATTACTCACGAGACAGTGACTAAGAGTGTTAGGATCATTTTTTCAAGTGTCACATGGAGAAAATAACCCACACATTAGCAGAGCAGTGATTCATGTTGGGGAACACACATGTGTATAGTTGTACTTCCTTCTCTGTAAAATTAAAAACACTTCATCAGTAACTTAACTAGAGCTAGGAGTTAACAGGTGTTGGTATAGGACTGGACTACTAGTAGTGTATGTTGTCAACATTATCTGTTAAAGATACTAGAGCTACCATTTTGAGGCTCATGGGTCATTCTGGTCTGTTTAGATCATTCTAGCATCACACCACTACGACACATGTATGCACAAATCAGGCTGGGGAATTTTCAGTCATTTGGTAATTTTCAGCCTAATTTCCTGATCTTTCAGCCAAAACAAATCAAAGTTTCAGCCAAAGAAAAGGATGGGGGGGGGGGGGGGGGAAGGTTGCACACACAGTCAAACATCATGATACATGATTGCCATATGGGAAAGTCTAACTTCATTTTTGAAGATTTGTGTGTCAGTACCAAGACAGTATTGTACTTTTGGCTGCCAGGAGAGGCAACTACATGTTAAAAATGCTAAAAATTGTTTTCTGAAGTAGGGCGTTGGCCCCTTGGGGCCCCAGCAGGGCATTTCCTCTGCACCCTTATGTAGGTTTCAGTCATTTTTTCCCTCAGCAATTCCCCAGCCTGACAAATACATGACAGGCTTGCGTTCAGGTGATTGAGACCAAAATGCTCTTGCCAGTGGCATTATTGTAACACAAATGGACCTGGAGGCTGGACTCCAGGGTGCAGTCCCTTTTCACAGAGCTGAGCCGATAGCACGTGCATTTCTCTCATGTGATTGTCTTCCCTGTTTCTAAGTATATATATATGTAGACTATTTTCAGAGCACAGGTGCGCGACTGTTCCAAAACAGAATTCTCCCTACGCAAAGCCTAGTAATTGTAGCATCAGCATTTAAAGCACTTGATGCTGCTAAGCATAACAGCCAGTGTCATCAGGAAGGTTAAGTGGCCACTAGCAAATGACTACATGCAGAAGAGTTTTGATTGGGTGTTTTAGGTAGACACAGTGTCATCCCAGTCAGGGTCTTTCCTATAGCATAAACTTCCTCATTGATTACATGTGACTGTGGAGGGGAAACCCCATGCACCACTGATGTTTGGCCTCAGTTCTTTGGGCTTCCACATTGCTTTTACTTGTTTTAGTGTCAGTACTGTTATGCTTTGGTGGAAATCTTTTTTTTTTAATGCTGGATCTGAGAATCTGTGTTTTATATTAAATTATAGCCTTTGTGTGTACAGTGTAGGTGTGTGTGTGTGTGTGTGTGTGTGTGTGTGTGTGTGTGTGTGTGTGTGTGTGTGAGAGAGAGAGAGAGAGAGAGAGAGGTGGTGGGTGGGGTGAGGGGCAGTTTTGCCTTCCTTTTATTGGTTCAGATGCTGTTCGTTTTTGTCTTGTCTTGTTTCTTCTTTGCATTTCCTTTTTAAATTTTTTTTTTTTCACAGATTACCAGCCAGAATGCCCCCTCCTGAGGTCACCCAGTCAGGAAGCAGTATGACTGAGGGAGGAAAAATATCATCCGTCCGGCGCACGTTCTGCCTCTTTGTCACATTCGACCTTGGCCTTTCATTTATTCTTTGGGTTCTTTACACACAGGTTTGCCAACTTGTTTTTGTAAAGTGTGGGGTTGTTACCACACCCTGTATTACATATGTATACATATATATATATCTTCTAACAAAATATGGGTGGGAAATGAAAATTTGATTTATTTAAATTTACTGTCTCAGTCTATCTAGGTTTAAAAGAAATTAAAGCTTTGATTGAACCTGAGAGCGTGAGGGAGACAACTCTTGTAGGTTAACTCTTTTCTGGCTGCAGTTCGAGGTCCTCATGCCTTTGGCAATTGGTACTGGCCGCCCGCAGCACAAGGGCTTAGAGAGCTGAACCAGCTGCAGTTTTGAGCATACCAGTGAAATCAAAAGTACAGTCCATTTCACAGGCCCTTATGCTGTGGACAGCTATAGTAGCAGTTTGCCAGAGGCATGAGGACCTCATGCAGCGTGATGCTGCAGCCAGAAATACAAATGTACAGTGCACATCATAAGGCCCTTGTGTTGCGAGTGGCTTACCTGATGACGGTCCCATTGACCGGAAACCATAGTCCTGAGTGGCTAAAATCATCTTATGATCTATTCATATGGACCAGGCCTAGGTTGTACCGACCATTTTCCTGCCATTGGGGGGTCAGTAGGGGTCCTGTGAATGGTGAGATACCCTTAGACCTGTTGGGTGTTTCAGTGGTGCCCGTAGTATCAGTTTAGTTTAGTTTTTAGTTTAGTCCTCTTTATTCCCTGGGGAACATAGGGCTGCAACCACACTCCGCCAGCGCACTCGGTTCTGGGACGCCCTCTAGTTCGGCCCACGTCGTTCCGGCGGCCTTGGCTTCAGCGTCCGTACTCCTCCGCCAGGTCTGCTTCGGTCGGCCCACTTTGCGCTTTCCCTGGGGGTTCCAATCAAGGGACTGCCTGGTGACATTTGATGTTGGCTTTCGCAAAGTGTGTCCGATCCATCCCCATTTCCTTTTCTTGATCTCCTGCTCGATGGGGACCTGTCTTGTTCGCTCCCAGAGGTCTTGGTTGGTGATCACCAGTGGGTATCTGATGTTGAGAATGTTGCGGAGGCATCTGTTGATGAAGGTTTGCAGCCTGTGGGAGCCTGTCTTGGTGGTGCGCCATGTCTCCGAGCCATAGAGTAGGACCGACTTCACATTTGAGTTGAAGATCCGGATCTTGTTTCGCAGGGATAGGGCTGTGGATCTCCAGATGGGGCGCAGAGTGCGAAAGGCATGTCTGGCTTTGTTGGTGCGGCTCTTGATGTCTTCGTCCGTTCCTCCATCCTTGCTGACAACGCTGCCGAGGTAGATGAACTTGTCCACCTCTTTGATGTCTTCCTGGTGCAGCTGGATGGGGTCGTGCTGTTTGTGGTTGACTCTCATGACTTCGGTCTTGCTGATGTTGATCTTGAGGCCGGTCTTCTCAGCTTCTTCGGCGACTCTGTTCAGCTTCTCCTGCGCATCTTGTTGCTTGTGGGAGAGGAGGGCGATGTCGTCCGCGAAATCCAGGTCCTCGAGCTGTTTGCTGAAGGTCCACTGGATCCCTGTCCTCTTACCGTCGGTGGCTTGCCTCATGACCCAGTCGACCACCATCAGGAAGATTGTGGGTGAGAGGATGCAGCCTTGACGAACGCCGGTCCGTACTGTGAATGGTTCTGTCAGTTTCCCGTCGTGGATTACCTGGCAGGTGGCATCTTCGTACAGCTGTCGGGTGTTTCAGTGGTGCCCGTAGTATCAGTTTAACCCAGCTTTTATTATCCAAGTGTTTTTCACTCAGAGCTTTTTCCAGATTCTAGCTACATTCAGATTTGTTCTGCTCATCTTGTTCTATGCCCTCCTGAGGCTGCAGCACTGGTGGACTGTTGCTGTGACTGATAAAATGTGATTACTATGAACAAGTTTATATTAGTAGCATTTAAGCATGTGACAGTTTACTCTTTGTGAGTTGTGACGAGTCAAACAAGAATGGAATTAAAATAACTGCATCGTGAAAATGAGAACTAAAGGTGGTGTTCTTGTTTTTGCAGCTCAACGCCCACAAGGGCTGGGAGGGGTTCAAAGAAGAGGTGGAGTACTATAACATCAAGAAGTCTTTCTTCGACACTGTTGTAAGTGTGCGTTTGTATGTACACATTACATGTTTTAACCCTCAGAGTCTTAATCACCCAATCCTGCCTCTGAAACTGCTGTGTACGCTTGCCAAACTTGTCTAACACAAAGTTTTTCTTGAAAACTCTGAAAAAGATCAGCAGTAAAATGAATCTGCTGCATGCAGCAAGCTTTCCAGGTTTGACCATTGATATTTTGTGTGTGTTTGTTGTTGTTGGTGTTTGTTTGTTTGTTATTGTTGTTGTTTTTTTTGTTTTTTTTTGGGGGGGGGGGGACACCGTCTGCATCCCAATTTCACATTTGTGATACTCATACAACAAAGAATTATTTATTGTACCGGCCCCCGGAGTGTAGTGGTTAACACTTCGGCCCATGGATCGGGAGACCCGGGTTTGAGTCCCATCCGAGGCAAGCATGATTTTACCTACCTAATTCGGCTCCAACCTAGACCGGATGTTCTAAGGGCCCAGTGGGGAGGCGGTTGCCACACAGCCGAGATTCACCCAATTCACGTGGGAGGAACACCACTGGAACTGGCAAAGAGTTGGGATAGCAAAAAAAAAAAAAAAATTGATTGTATTTGATTGATGTCATGGATCAGTTGTTTGTTAAAGGACTGACAGATTGTCCTTACGTGAAATTTGCTCTAGGATCTGTACATGTGCTACTAGTAATCTGTTTTGTTTTTCATTTTGCTTTTCTGTTTTTTTCCAGATGCTAGCTACATTCAGATTTGTTCTGCTCATCTTGTTCTATGCCCTCCTGAGGCTGCAGCACTGGTGGACTGTTGCTGTGAGTTTTTGTTGTTTGTTTGTCTGTTTGTTGCTCGTTTTCAGTAAATTACTACATACTGGTTTTACATTGTAAGTGCATGTGTATATGTACGCATTACAGGATGTTATGTAGGGAGAATTCTGGTTTGGAACAGTTGCGCTTGTGACTGGGCCTGCGTTTAAACGTTTATCAGTTGTTGTTTTTTTCAGCGATGTGTGAAATGTCAGCTTAGGCAGTTGTGTGTTGAGGGATAAGACTTTCATAATTGATATGTTCATTGTTCTGTCCTTGCTGAATTTTGCCAAGTCTTTTGTGAATGCAGAGTAACTGGACGTCAATAGTAATACTTGTACAACGCTTTAACTGGTCCAAATCTTGGATTGCTCACACTTCCCATTTTCACGCTCATTTTGAGAGTTTTGATGAAGAGTTTATTTGGTGTGTGTGTGTGTGTGTGTGTGTGTGTGTGTGTGTGTGTGTGTGTGTGTGTGTGTGTGTGTGTGTGTTTCAGGTCACAACATTTCTGTCCTCAGCATTTTTGTTAACGAAGGTGTTCCTTGTAGACGTAAGTATTATTTGCCACTGCCAGGTTTTCTTGAAAGATTAAAAAAAAAAAAAATCTCTGTTTCACTTCACATTGTTTACTAACCACTCCATGTAGTAACATTACTGCATTTGCATATGACCCTAAGAGCCTAAGAGACTAACATCATCTGTCTGTTCAACATGCAAGATTATCACTTAAAATACAATTCACACTTTCATGCATTCATCTTGGATACACTTGAAATCACAGCAACAATAACAACAAGTGGTGGTTTAATAGGTAGTGTGTCGGATTTAGCTGCTGCGCGACTGAACGGCCGTCACCAATGTCACGGCGATAAAGCGTGGGTTCGAGCCTAGGTCGAGCTTGTGATATGTGATACCGGTTTTTCCTGGCTGCCGGGTTGCTCATCGGGGGTTTCTCTCCGGGTTATCCGGCTTTCCTCCCCCAGCAAAATTGTTAAGAAAAAAAAAAAAGGAAGGATAGGTATTGGGTGGCACTGCACAGTGGTGACACACTTCCCCCGGGGGAAGCAGCCCAAGTTTCCCGAAAGGGACAATAAAGTCATAAAAAAGGTCATTCTTTCAAGTTCTTTCAGACATGATTTCTTTCCCAGCTGCTCACCCATGAGAACACACTGATGAGTGAGGGGATTTGGTCTAGTGGTTAAGGCATCCGACTTCGGATCCTGAGCTGCCTGGTTCGAGTCCCCGGTGGGCAGGAATACGGTTGGATTTTTTTCATACCATATCGAGTCAAATCCATGTGCAGACTCGTTTGCGGTGCCTGTCTCGCCTTCGTGTACACACGCACGCACACATATCAAGTGTGCACGCTAAAAATCCCACGTTCATCTTTCGAAGAAGAGCAGGCTGTGGCCGGTGGCGTGGTAAAACAGAAATACTGTCGCACGCACCAGAGTGAATAGCAGGGCGGAGGTTTGCACGCAAAGTAGCGCCTAGCGGCAGCAGGCTTTCCCTGCTTCGTCCTCCAGCCTTGCGGCGCCTAGAGCATCTCATTAGAGATGGATACGTGCGCCGAGGAGTAGTCTACCATACCATACCATACAATACCATCTCATCCATTGTGGATAGTGGAGTTGCAGAAGTCATAACTCATTCCATATCTCTGATAAAAGGAAATCTTTTCACCTTTATTATGAGGATTTCAAGTTGAAAAATCATTATGCCTCTTTGTCTCTTATATGTATGTGTGTGTGCAGTTTTCTGATAACAAGATCAGTAACAACCCACTGAGCTACTGTGTGCTCATTGTTTCCTTCGTGCTTGCCTGGGTGGAGACTTGGTTCCTTGATTTCAAAGTTTTACCGCATGAGAAAAAAGAACGGCAACGCCTAGCAGTTTTATTCCCCAGTAAGTTATCAGCAAGGTGCAAACCGGCACACTTTCACACTTGGCATACTCACTGAATGCATATTTTGGGAGGATAAAATAACACGCATGCTTACTGTTTTATGCAGGATTTTAAGTCATTTATTGCTCAGGAATTGTCTCTTCCAACATGTGGTCTAGATTTCAGAGAGACAACTGTGTATTACTGACCTACGATTACACACATCACACACAGACGCACCGGATGATGCAGCATGCATTTCTTAGTTACATGTATTGGATAATAATGATAATAATAATAAATGGTATTTGTAGGGCACATTTCTTTAGAATAAAACTTCTGCGTTGATCACTTGCCAACACTCGCGCACATTTTACAAAGATGGACAGACGGTCACTGGTGAAACTGACTAGTTACACGGGAAATCACTGGAAGGCTTTGCGAAATAGATACGTTTTAAGATTGCTCAGAGTGAGTGAGTTTCTCAGGTTTGCAGGCAGAGAGCTGCATAATGTTGGTGCGACAAAACTGACAAGATACCCACGACAGAGGTCTTCATTCCAAAAACCAGTTGTAGGTGATACAATGCCTGATGGTGTCTGTACAGTACATCCTGTTGCAGATTATGGAGGTGTTGCTCCTGGATCACCATATGGCGACAGAAGACGACTTTTTCAACCTGACGATGCTATGTCTCAAGCAACATTCGACCAGTACTACTCTCCTGTCGGAACACCAGAGGGTAAGTCTTGTTTACCTGCATTCAGAGGCCATTAAAATTTAATGGTCTGGGTTGGTCTTGAAGAACATTGGGTGATGGTGACTGCCTGCATGCCTGCTCAGCAAAAGAATCAGGTGGAATTTTTCTGCTGTTTGGCAGATTTTGTTTAAAAAAGCCGCAAAAAAATTCTGGAAAACAACAAGCAAATAAATTGTGTATTACTGACCAACGATTACGCACATCACACACAGTCACACCGTTGGAAAATAAAGGTTCATTTTATTCTCTTTCTCTCTCTCTCTTTCTCTGTGGTGGGATAGTTTTTCCATGCGACTGTGCTTGTCATATACAGGTACAACACATGACCTGTTTTGTTGGTGTGCAACTGGTAAACCTGTGTTCCTTTAGGCTGAACATGAATGTTACGTTTTCAAGTTTGCTCAGTCATTTGTGAAAATCAGAAAACAAAACAAAACAAATCAGCCTGCTCGTGTTATTGTTTTTATGTTGCTTTTCTGTTTGTTGTTCTATCTGCATGAAATGAGTTACCTGGCTGCTTCCCACTGGTATTTTGCCTAAAAGTTTTAGTCCCGCCTTCTCTCTATTCACCCTGTGTTACCCCTCTACCCACAGGGGGTAAGCGCCTTGGTGACGGACTTATTGTTCTTGGCTTTGTCCAGCAGTAGCCAGAGTAGTTGTGTCTTTGCTTCAAATTTGGAATTAAATACATTGTACCTCTCTGTAGTTTTAACTGATTAGATATTTGAATTTGTCAATAACAAAAACACCCACCCCCCCCCCCAACTCAAAAGAACAAACCCAAATAAACAACAAAACAAAACAGTTGACAACTACAACAAACCACACAAACATAGATACAAAAACCAATAACAAAACAAACAGAATAATGACAAAAAACCCCAAACCACACAACAGCAAAAATAGCAACAACATAATAACCCCCCATCATGTCGTTAGGTCATATGATACCAGAAACATCATTGTTTCGTGAAGAAGCTATAAGTTAACTTGCCGCTGCTGCAGAACACACACACACACACACACACACACACACACACACACACGCTACAACATATTCGTCAGCTGCTTGTGGTAGGTTGCGAAACGAAAGTCAAGACGTTAGTGACGCGACATGATCGGGTCAGGTGATCCCTGATTAAATCTGGCAGGTCACACCACCCGCCCAAACACATGTGGCCTTGACCTGGTTGAACTGGTCGCCTTAAAGGGTAGCCACTGAGGGTGACATAAATAGGTACATGTACCTTTACTCCACTCTTGTAGCAGTGAACTGTACTAGCACGCGTTCTTAGTCCCTGTCAGTTTCTGGCAGTCGGTTTTGGGTATCTGTTGGTTTTCTGTACAGTTGAAAATACAATACATGATACATCTCTATTGCCCACTCAGAAGAATTACTTAAATGGAAAATTGAATTTGGTATGCTCTGTATAAAAATAGATAAAATTCCCCGTAGTGTAGTGGTTAGCACTTCTGAATATGGACCGGGATAGCCGGGTTCGAGTCCCAGCCGAGGCAAGCGGGACTTTTCCTACCCAGGTCGGCTTCTACCCAGAGGGGGTGTGCTATGGGCCCAGTGGGGGGGGGGGGGGGCTGTTGCCACACAGCCTAGCTTCACCCACTACACTGGTGGGACTTTGGGGGTGCTTCCCTTGGTATGACACGTTTGATGATGTGGATTATTATACAGCCGGCACCGCAGGTGCCCTAATTCCCGGGCATGGTTAATGCCGGGATAGTTATGACAGGAAGCGTGGAATGCGGCCCTGTCCCGCAGTTCCAGACCACACGGACCTCCATAGCATCATCTTACCATCATCCTCATCTCCATCATCATGCATAATAAAATTGCCCCAACTTCCGAGCCCTCCATGGATTCCACCCATTACCAGGGAGGAACACCACTGGAGCCGGCAAAGAGTTGGGGCAGCAAAAAAAAAGAAAAAAAAAGATAAAAATTAAGAGACCTCAGTGGTAGGTGAAGAAACATGAACACAACATTACTTTGTACTGCTAACTTTGATGTCCTACCCAGAAAGCTGACCATACACGAAATACAGTATGCAAGAGTGGACAGAGAGAGAGAGAGAGAGGGGGGGGGGGGAGGGGTTATGACTAATACATGTACATTGCTATGTCCTGCCATTCACAACTAAACCCTATCAATTATACAGTCACTGTTCGAAACGACTGCTGGTAGGCGTGAGTTTTGCTGACAGTGGTGTTTCGGGGGGGGGGGGGGGGGGGGGTATAATTATATGTATAGGAATTATGCAGGTATCAGGTCTCCTGGGGGTAGAGTTTAGTGGCGGTTATGGGCATGCTCCTTCCTACGCCTTGGGTATTGTTAGTTGAACTTGAATGAACGAATCCGTACTGTGGGTGATTGATGCCCGCCCCCCGTCCCCGCCTTCTCTCTCTCTCTCTGCCCCCCTCACACACACACATCCCTTACCCACACCTTTGAGGAAGACCATTGTGGAGGAGGAGAGGGCAGTGTGTGTGTGTGTGTGTGTGTGTGTGTGTGTGTGTGATTATGCTCGATTTCGGAAGTTCTAACACTTTCTAATGCAAAGACACACACCTGCCACCACCACTTAAAAGGAAAAGGGATGAAAAGGTGTGTGTGTGTGTGGGGGGGGGGGGGGGGGCGGGATTATCCTATCTATATGGGAAGTTTATACACTTTTCAATGCGGATCATGACTACCGCCTCGACCACATGTATCATTGAATTGTTCCTGGCTGTAGTGGACACCAGACCCCCCCCCCCCCATACACACACACCCCCCCCCCCCACTCTCCTCCGCACCCCCCCCCCCCCCACACACACACACATTGAACGTACAGCCTGTGGGGAAAGGTAGAATATGGAGTCAAGACATTGTCGGGTATGAGTGCACTTACATAACCTACTTTAACCCTGTCGCGACGACTGTACCGCGCCCCAAACAGTGAAAGAACTTGTCGTCCAAGTAACGGTACATGTGTGTGTGTACAGATACCGGCTTCAACAAGATAAGAGGACTACTTCCACCAGTTGCTGCTCACTTCGCGTGGTGGTGTGTACAGGTGTTGGTGAAGACGGCAGTTTGCTGTATCGATTCAAAACATTTTGACGACTTTGAAAAGGGGCTGATGCTGCCATTCTTAATGCTTACAGATCGTTCAGAGCTGTTTTCGTATCTATCAATACGCCACTTAGACAATTTGACAGTGACAGTGTCTGTAATGTTGGCACTGAGCCAACAGAAGCGTACTCGATGACACGGCGACCACACTGATCGCTCCAGTCGCAGAATTTGAATGTTCAGCCGCTCGCGCGATGTGACAACAACAGTCAACAGTGTTTCGCTTTAAGAGCTATACGTCTCATCAAGATAGAGTATTTCCACTGCTCACTCACGAGGCCAGATCCTTGAAGTTTTGAGCATGTACAAGTCCTGGCGTTGTTGTTATGTGTTAGGAAAAGTTGTTTCCTGTTTGACAAACACCTCTTTCTCACTGACAAACTGAAATCCAAGGAATTTTTTTTTTTTTTTTTTTTAACACGTGTTGCTCACAATTGGAAATGGAAAAACTCAGTGCGACAGTGTTCTGCATTTCTTGAAAGGAAAAGAGCATCATCAATCAGAAAACGACATTACAGTGTTACTTTAATGTAAGGCCTTGTGCATGCTTGTATTTCGGACAGGATGGCTTTAACAGAAAACAAAAACGCTGTTTGAAGTTTTGATTCGAAGTAGCACCTTTAAAAACCACCCTCAGTCGACTGACCTCCGCAGTGTGTGTGTGAAATCATACAGGATTGTTGCAGTTTTGCACGCGCTATTTTAAAGCTCATCACGGCAGGTCTAGGTTTTTACATCATAGGGAAACAGAAACTTACAGTGGGATGATGTCGGATGGAGAGGCTGAGTAGCCGAGCAGGCCTTTGATATTTCAGCAAACTTTTATACTCTGGTTACATGACACTGAGCATGTCGCTAGTCTTGTGTGGTATCGGAGAGGAAATCTTTAACCATGTTGATATTCTTGTTGCGTATCCAAGCGGAAATCTTTAACCATAGTTTCTGATCTTGGGCCTGGGGGCCTGTCCAGTTGTGGGATAGGCAGAGAGTTGAATCTAGTCATTTCATTCAACGTTTATGACTACAATGAGTAGCCTAAAAACATTTCGCCTTTGGCTGGGTGGGGTGAGGTTTATTGGACTACGCCAAAAGGTAGCGTTTGTTATTCAGTGGTTTTCTTCCGAGAAGGTATCGATTTTATCGTGGTAGTTTGAAACAACGTGGCTTTTGGCAGACCATTGTGGCTAGATTACACCGTGAAACGAGACATCGACAATTATATTCAGGCCTTTTGATCGGGAGAACGGCAAGAAACGCCAAGCAATTTTAGTCTGAAGTAAGCAAAGATGGAACTGTAGTTTGCGTCAGTGATTTGTTGGAGTGAGTTGCATCTGACTGCTTCAAACACTGAACTCCATATTCGCTGCTCTACAGCGTAGAGTCTTAGTTCCGAATAATCAGCGATGGAATGATTATTCAGATTGTATATATAATATTATATTATGATTCTTCAACCGGTCAGAGACAGCATTCCGTATTATTTCAGAGCGTAGTAGCGTAGGGAACTTTGCGGTTGGAGCTCATCACTCTAAGCACATCGAAAGTTTGGTCGTCGGGGAAACAATGAAAGATTGTTCTCACCCGGATGTTTCTCGTTTGTGGTCTCTTTGCTGTGGATAAGGGGGAAAACAACAATTTACTGAAAGTACCTCCCACAGCTGTCGAACCCGCGAAAAGATATCTATTCTTGGATATACATGTATGTGTGAAAGCAGTGAGTGCTTTGGACCGTGACGTGTTTCAGTTTTATTCGTGTGCTGTGTTTGCCGATCCCATATCGATTGGACTGACTGGCTGCGGTTCTGCTGTAAATGTTTTCTTTCCTAGCGACCCAAACACTCAAGAGCATTCATTCACGGATGAGTGCACTCCGATTGGAGTTTTGACTGGCGTGTGAATGCGATCACTGGAAACAGAAGTACGGTTTCGATGTCCCGTACAGTTCTCTTCTTTTCTGCAAAATTTAATGCGCTGTGAGCAGACTGTGGCATAAGTGTGTTTGCACAGTTATTGGTAGGTCTACGTTGACTGGACAGTAATCTGATCACATGAAGCATGTTCGGTTCGACGTTGTGCACATTTCTGTTTTGCTAGACTACAAACTTGTTGTTATAAGACTGTGGTGTAAGTGTGTTCGCATAGTTGAGGATAGGTCTCCGTGGATTGAAATTATGGCTTTTATAGACAGCAATCTGATCACACGCAGCAAGTACGGTTCGACATTCTGTACAGTTCTGTTTTTTTAGACTGCAAACTTGTTGTTAGAAGACTGTGGTGTAAGTGTGTTTGCACAGTTGTGGATAGGCCTACGATGATTGAACTTGGCTTTTATAGACAGCAGTCTGATCACACGCAGCAAGTACGGTTCGACATTCTGTGCAGTTCAGTTTTGTTAGCCTCCAAACTTGTTGTTAGAAGACTGGTATAAGTATGTTTGCACAGCTGTGGATAGTCCTACGTTGATTGGATTTTCAGCATTTTTGGCCAGCAATCTGAAGCGGCCACGCAACTGTATATGTGTGTCGGGTGACGGCAGACGTGAATAGAATTGGATGTACGATAGTAAGGTGACCACACTTATCGATTTCCTGTAGATAGCTTTTGCCGTTACCGTTACGGTGCTATAGTCTCGCATTTGGGTTATTCCAGTTTGACTGAATTGTTGATTGAAAGCCAAAAATTAATCGGCAAGTCTTTTCTGTAATGGACACTGGTAGGTTTGTCGTTTATATCAGTATGTATGTGCCAACGACATACTTGTGCTGAAGCGTGTGTTTGGAATCGGCACCGTGCACACACTGCAGAGAAATTTCTGACAAGGTCGGCAGTAAGAATGACAGTCGGCAGCTCCGCGCTTGCATTCCTGTAGTGTCCTTGATTTACGAGCCTCGGGTCAGGTGTCTCCTCTCAGGTGAACAAACCCACGCACGCTGTGGTTGTCATAGGGACACTCAGCGGCTCGATCTTTGCAGTGGTAAGATTAGCTCGGGACTGAACGCGACCACCGTCATTTTGCCTGTGGCCCGGAGAGAGAGAGAGATTGAAACAGGTCAAGAAAGCCACAGCACAGCTGTTGATCGTGAGGGGTTTTGCGTGCGGTTTCATCACCCAAGGAGCACACGCTGTTGCACTTCATACCGAGTGACAACGTTTGGCGGTCGAACTCGAAGCCATCTGTGTCGGCATACATTGTTTGGATTATGGAGTGGACAGCTGATTGCATCGATTTTTTTTTTTTTTTTTTAACGTGGGTGGAGTAGAGATATTATGCGGTTCATCTGTGTGGGTCTGTCCTAGGAAGGAAATTGCTGAATGATAAACTTTAAAAGTGAGGCAGTCGGAACGTTCATTGCTCTCTTGTTATCTTTGGCCAGCTGTGTAATCAAAGTCTGTCTGAATTACTGTTGGCAGACACTGAGGCAGCAATCTTTGACAGATTTTAAGAATTTGTTGATGATTGAAAGACGTCAGAGTTACCGGCTGTGATTGTCGTCTGCGGACGTTTGAGTAAATGAACGACAGTACATTTTTCGTCACTGTCTGCAGTTTTTCTTTAGGAAGAATATTTGACTGTGATTTGTTACAAAAGCATTGCACGTCAGAGAGGAGAAAATGGAATGATAGGTTGTTAGAAGGATTTAGTGTTAGAAGAGGAAAGCAAAGTACCTATACCCAGAAAGTTAGCAGAAACGGAGTGGCATTTTTAGTTAATTTCGGGCGTAACAAAACGACATTTGGTTGCTGATCTGTTCAGCTAATCTGAGATGAAAATGTAGAACAGAATAGATAACACCATATCCTGTTATCTTAGGTAAACATTTTGCGCTATCATTTTAAGACTTAAGTCACGATTAGGATTAAAAAAAAAGTGAAAAAAAAAGTCGGGAGCCAGTTTCTCTTACATTTTACTTTGTGAATTGTCTCTAGGACGTATTGAATTTTCCATCGGACAGTCCACCTGGCTGTGTTGCAGTGTATGACAATGACATCTCGTATCTCCACCTTGACAATTTCAGCTGAAACTTCAGTCCTTCCGTGCGTACTTGAGGTCGAGGGTCGACCCTGAGAATCGTTACATCACAAGTGGTGGGAGTGTTCAGATAAAACTTCAGTGACTTTGCGCGCACGCCTTGACCGCATTGTCTCGGAGGCGGTGTTAGGTTTGAGACTTACAGAAAATGGCTCGCTTTTTGCGGGAGGTTGGGCGCCGGTTGCACATAGTGTCTGGGGAGGCGGAGACAGCGGTTACCAGTTTGCAACCTGAACATAAGGACGGCCACCACAACCACCACCACCACCATCATCACCACAACGGCCACTTCCATTTGTTTCATCATCGGCATGGGAAGAGTGAGTTGAGCGAGAGAAATAAGACCTTTATTTCAGGATAAAGTTGTAGGGCACTGTAATGCCTCTTTTGCACACTGTTTTGCGCGCGCGCGCGCGCGCACACACACACACACACACACACACACACACACACACACACACACACACACACACACACACACACACACACACACACACACAGAGAGAAGGTGGGTGGGCGTGCGTTTGGGAGTTTTGCGTCCTTTTCCACCGAGTATGCACAGAGACAATGACAATGACAGTAATCTTAATTTTTCAACGGTAAAAGTTTTGGCAGAAATACCGTGTTTGAACTTGCCGTTGCTAAACTACGAGAATATAAGCAAAGGAAGAAAAATCATAAGCTACAGGAATATAGTTGGAGAGAGAGAGAGAGAGAGAGCTTTATTAAGGCTAGAGACTGTACTCGTCAGGTCGACTATCTTACAGTCAGTCCTCAAAACTGTATAAAACAGGCAAAACAGAAACATGTCGACTTTTTAATGTCCCAAGAGGGTATTGATGCGCAGGCCCATTTGTTTCTAACTTGTCTGTGCAGGTACATGTGTAGACAATACAAAAGCAGGGGGGGGGGGGGGGAGATTGATTGAAACGTTATTTTCCAAGGATGAGCTCATAGACGCACAGGTCTCTCTAACTGTCTGTCCTACACACACACACACACACACACACACACACACACACACACACACACACACACACACACACACACACACACACACACACACACACACTCACACACACACACACACACACACACACACACACACACACACACACACAGAGCGTACGCAAATGGACAAATGATTTGACATGGATAAGCCTTTATTGCTTACTGCTGTTACATGTAATTATATCCTGAATACCACATGTCACAGACGGGGGAACGGCATGGTGTTTGGCGGTTCATTTTGCATTGTCCAGAGTGTTATTTCATCTCTGACATGTAACCCTCACTACTGATGTTATTTTGATGCTATTCTTTACTTTCTTACTAATTTTTGTTTCATTTCAGTCTTTGCCAGGGTTGGGGTGGGGTGGGGGGATGCGGGTGGGGGGGGGATGCTGATGAGGTGGTGGAGGGGTCTGTGCGTGTGTGTGTGTGTGTGTGTGTGTGTGTGTGTGTGTGTGTGTGTGTGTGTGTGAGAGTGATCTTGCACTTTTTCGCGCGCTGAGCGTAATCAATTCTTGCTGTATAAAAACTACACATCCTATCAAAGTGGTTATTTTTTTTCTTTTTTTGCTCACCGAGCGTATAACCAGTTCGTGCTAAATTAAAATAAGAGCTACGCATCCTAAATTTCCGGAGCGAAACTTTAGCCCAAAGGGCAGACAGACGAGTGAAGTTGAAACGCTCAACAGGAGCCAGAAAACCGGTGATTTGCAAGAATCCCGAGGCGGCGTCTTGACGAGAGAAAACTAAAGAACCTTTCAGCTGATGCATGAATTTATCAGTGGTAGGAATCACATTCCTTTCTCTCTTCACTGTCTGGTTGAGTTTTTTTGTTTTTTTTTATAAATAATTTCTTTTTCTTTTTCAAGTCGACACAAAATCTAACCTGTCCATTATGTTCCATACTGGAACTGCACCACTGCACCATTCTGTGGCTTCTTTGATTTCTTGGTTGATATTTCCCCTCTTTCATCCTCTTCAGTTCATTTTCTACCTTTTTCATGAGAGGAATAGAAACTCACCGAGGGACTGTTTCTTGCATACGGGACTGCGTCTGCCTTCAGCAGAATTTTCACAGGGTCACACTAAATCTCACCAAAACTGACAGTGCTTGCCCCTTTTTTTACCAGACGTAAATCGCCCATAAGGTCGTAAATCGCCCAAACTCCAGCTAGCAGTAGCACCAAATAGAAGAGGCTATGCATTCTAATTCTTTAAAACACACACACACACACACACACACACACACACACACACACACACACACACACACACACACAAAACGTCGACTAGCTGCTTGCTTCTCCGAGAGAACAGTCCGTAAATGGAACGATCTCCCCAACACGTCCAAACACCTACAATCAACGCCTTCGTGTATAATTATTATACGACTTTATCAACAAGTTCTTCAAGTTCAAGATCAAGCATGCTGTTAAGCTCTGCTCACCAGTCAATGTCATTTTTTTCAGTGACGTAATTTGTTGTTTCGATGACGTTATTTTCTGACGTCACTGTTCTGGAATGACCCAGCATTTCAGCTTCCGGCCTCAGACTGCTGTGAGTGTGGTTCTGGTTGATAGCAGTGTTGGTCGGCTTGGGGGAGAATGGTACGTTTGCATGCTGAGAGCGTCAGCATCGCCTCCTGCGTCGATTATCTTCTTTTTCTTTCTTCTTTTTCTCGATCACTCCTCATACGGACACTCCGGTTCCCAGCATTCTTCACCATTTTACCCCACTCGTTACTGCTGTGCCCTCTCTGGATGATATTCCTTTGAGGAGAGAAATATTCATCAAATTTCTTTGAAGGGGGGGGGGGGGCAAAACTGTTGCAAAGTTGTTGGTTCCCCCCCCCCCCCCACCCCCCCCCCTTTAACAAGAACAACAATCCTTTTCCAACAACTTTGCAACAGTTTTGCCCCCCCCCCCCTCCGGTGTTCGTCAGGTATGTTGAGTTGCTGAAAACAAAATGTTTTCTGACACCAGTCCCTTCCGGGAGAGACTTGGCTGCAGAATTTACAACCTGCAGTCAGTCCCCCGTCACCCCCTAATTGTACCCCCCCCCCCTTCCAGTGTACACAGTTTTAACCTCCTGTCCACCTGGAGATATTAAGTCACACCGCAGAGTTTATCACGCTCTTTTGAGCCCAACTCTATATTGCGGAAGAAGAAGAAGAAAACGTCCCATGCTTTAGATTAGTATGCTAGCGTCTGGTTGTAGATGGACAGAAGGAAACGCTTTGCTCGTTGGTCGAGGTGCTTCAGCATCTCGTTGCTTATTCCGCCAGGTCCCGGAGCCTACGCGCGAAAGTGGAAGTGTTCTGGGGGTGCCTTGAAGCCCGGCATCTTCAAAACCGTGCAACAGCTGAGAGATCTTTTGCTCTGACGCCATGTTAAAGCTATTACTACATCGGGTGGGCCAGTTTGGGCATGCTACGTGTGGATTATTTTCAGCAACACTCATCCGTAAGACAGGGGGTGGTGGTGGTTGTGGTGTGGGGGTAGGGGGTCAGCATACACAACATCAGCACGACAGTCCCACGGTTGTGATATTTGAATGATGTGCTCGAGTTCATGAAGTGCGCATGAGCGTGCGTGTTGGTTTTTTTTTAAATTTATTTATTTATTTATTTAGGGGGGAGGGGGGGGGGGCGTTTAGCCATCTTGGGGTCATGTCACGTGTATTCTCTCAAGGGTATTGACGCCATCAGCATACACAACAAACCTTGACCGTCGCATGATTGTGACATTTATTTTATGACAGTGTGCATGAATGCTTGTCATGTAGTTCGCATGAGCGTGCATGTTGGGTTCAGTTTTGGGGGTTAAGTTAGGTGTGTTCTTTCAAGGGGATGAACCGTATCAGCATACATGACAAAGCATGGCAGTCCCATGGTTTTGACAGTCATTACATGACACTGTGCGTGAATGCGTCTAGTTCACATGAGCGTGCATGTTGGGTTCAGTTTTTGGTGCTTTGAGTCAAGGATTTGGATAAATCGCCTATATTAATACACATTTATTATTATTATTTAATTATTATCATCACAATCGATCACTACCAGATAAACAACAAAAACGACATTCCTTTTCTCTTTGTCTGCTTTCTTGCGTTGTGTTTCTCGTTTGTTCAGTTGTCTTTGTCTTGTATGTGTTCACTGGGATCAACCTTTTTGTTCACTCCGTGAACATAATCAGTTATCACACACATGAACACGGTTTACTCACCAGCCACACCAAGCATGTTAGCGCACCTTATGCCGTGTGGCTATTTGCGTATTTTCCGCTTGTCACAAGGATTATTATCATTATTTTTATTTCCCCTCTGCTTTTTTTTTTTTTTAAACTCTCTCCCTCACCCCCCCCCCCCCCTCCTCTCTCTCTATCTTTAAGCACATCGCAAAGGTGCCGTGAGCATTTTCCTGCATGGAAGTTTTTGCTGTGCCCTAGAAATGGCCACTTCTTCTTCTTCTTATTAGGTTTCCACCACTATGTTGCAGGGTCAGACACTGAGGAAGGGGAGGACAACGGAGCCGTTGGTGGAACGAGAGTACAGCAAAGCCAGGCAAGCTTGAACGCTTCCGCTTCTTTGGTAAAATAGATTAACAATAACATGCAGCTCCCCCCCCCCCCCCCCTCCTTCAGTGTGAGCCCGTTTGGAGTGGACCCTTAACCTCTGTCTCCAAGAAGTTTGTGAAAACCTCACCAGAACCAGTACTGAAGGGGTTCCAAACTGCGACGGACATATGTCGTATCATTTTGCAACCAGAGTGTACAAGACTCAGGACAGGTGTCCCATAATGTTATGGTCAAAGAGGGCATTTGTCCTATTTTAGTTACCACAGAAAGAAGTCCATGGCACTTACTGCACAAGTCTACCAAATGAGGCCTCTGTACGTGTGTTGATATTAGTTTGAAATTTCACTTTGCATAAGTTGTATGGAAAAAAAAAATATTGATTCTGTGTTGGTTGGTTGAAAGTTGTAACTTAAAGCTCTGTAAGCCGTTTTGTTTGATATCTGTTTTTCGGCAGGTGACTTAAAATTATGAAAAAAAAAATCTTCAGCATCTTCAGTTTCCACTCTCTGTGGTACCATGTATATTTACATGTGTGAAACATCATTAATTAAACTTTTTTTTTTCCTTTTACTGTCTCTCTCTGAAAAAAGCCTTTCATAGTCACATGATGTCCCTCAACCCCCACCCCCACCCCCCTCCCAAAACCATAGCCACGTTTGTTGCTTGCTTGGCATTAAGTCTTAGATAGCTAAGTAACTCCCCAAACCACATACACATACCACTTCTATTGTCACAATGTACCCCGTTTTCTATGTGTGAGCCCTAAAAACTCACCCACTTTGTGTGATGCACAATAATCTGAATAATCTGATCCTCTTATATTTCATGCAGTATGTTTCACAGCATTACCTGATGACTTATCACTGGTGTGAATAAGATGAAATTAATGGCCGTGTTTGTTGTTGTTGTTGTTTGCTTTTAATTCTAGATTCAAGTGCACTTTTTTTTTTTTTTGGGGGGGGGGGGGGGGAAGGAGTTCATCTTTAATAATTGGTATGCCTGATTTGTAAAAGATAGTACTTTGTTAAGTAATATATGTTTATGTTTTAAAATAAAATTGATAATAAGAGGTGTACTGTGGATGGGTTGTTTGTCTTTATTACCAGCATGCTAATGCTGTTTTATTTGTAAGATATTGACCTTCTCGTAAAGTATGGGGGTAACAGTTTTGGGAATAGTGCAGGAAGACTTGTCAGCATGCATGTCTTCCTGTGTTCTCAAAATCCAGTTGTGCAAAACTTAAATGACAATGTTGATTTGTGGTTTTGTAGGTTTTGTAAGTGGTGCCTAACTGTTAAGTGTGCCTTCAAATAAATAAATAAATAGTTACTGAAGTTTTGCCACTTGTAGTGGGAAGCTGTAGACTTCACTTCACATTGATATTACATTATTATTATTATTATTATTCTTTTTGCAGTTAGATGAATATCACCGACTAGCCAAGGAAAGCTGGGATGAACTTTGGTACTACCTTAACTGCCCAGAAGAAGAATGGAAATTTGAGACAGGAAAATCGTTACAGCAAGGAATCTTACATGCCCGGCACGTCAAGGGATGGGGCAAAGTCTTCAGGCTACAGGTATACATACATGTGTGACTAATGAGCCTTGAGGGTGTACAAAGGTCTCTATCTAGCAATGATACGTAAACCAATTCCTTGCTCAGAGAACACAGCATTTGACAGAGATGAGAGGGATTGACAGAACTGTGTGTGTGTGTGTGTGTGCGTGGCACAATTGCTGTGCCTTTTATTGTTCTTATCGGCATCTTTTTCATGCCATTTTATTTCAGTTTTATCTTTCTTAACTTTGTACGCACTTAGAGCTTCCTGAGGCTAAGCGCTGTATAATTATCATTATCATTATTATTTGATGGTTTTTGATACCTCATGTACAAATGTGGACTCCAGACTTTTTTTCTTTTTTTTTTTTGGAAAATGAGCTTTATCAAAACCTGAGACCCATGTATATCTAGCATAGTTTGCAGTGTCTCAGTTATGCAGAATCTGGTGGGATCTGCATAAGTGTGACCTTGTTTTCAAATATGATTTTAGAAGGGAAAATTCTTGTTTATGGTGCAAATACTCCAGGTGAAAGTGTAAATTTTAAAAAGATGCTTTTACTGTTTTCCAGGGTGAAGTGGACATGGACGCCAAAAGTTTGTGGGAGGAGATGGTGCACAATATAAACAGCGCGCCAACTTGGAACCCTACTCTGCTGGAATGTGCTGTGAGTAACTCTTGTCATATTTCTGTGAGTAACTCCTGTCATATTTCTCAAGAGGATATATTTTGGTGATAAATCCCACACTGGCGTTTTTCTTCTTTCACTTTTTATGTTGTCTGCGAATGCAAGTAAAGAGATGCTCCATTTGTACAAGCCAACCTGTTTTTTTTTTATATATAGCTGTATTGCCTGTGATATTGAAGAAATTTGGCAACTTTTCTTGCTTGGCTTGTGTCCTCAGGCATTCATCTAAATCAGGACTTAAAATCTTACACCTTTTGGCAGTTTTCACCCATGGGTACAAAGTTTCCTCCTTTCAAAATGTATTTCCTTCTCTGAAGCACTTAATGTTGGAAATGTTCAGCCCACCAAACTTGAAAAATAAATACAATTCTAAATTCCGAAATTTAAATAGCTGAGCTGACCCTTCGCACCACGTGATTGTAAAGTGTTCATGTCCAGTGTGTGAGAGAATGCGCGTGATTCACGTGAGCGTGCGTGTTGGTTTCAGTTCGTGGCACTTTGAGCCGATTCATGAAATTGGGTAAAGCGCCCATACAGTACTCATTATTATTATTATTATTGTTAAAATCTTGCCAAAACACATCAAATTGCAGTAAAACTTTTCTTCCAGAAAAAGTGTTTCCTCCACTGAGCTAATTACAATCATACCAAAATGCGTCAAATTGCACACATTTTAGTCTAATGTTTAAAAATAATCTCCAGAGGGAGCGTGCCCCCCGGACACCCCTAGCACAACATGTGTGCTTTGCAGACGCACGGCAGTGGCTTTGCCTCCTAGTAACTGACTTAGTCACTAAATGCTATACTTTTTTCTGCCTTTTGGATCATGGACCATTTTATTTTTAAGCCCTGCTAAATAGAACAAGCCTACAAACCTATACAGAATTAGGTCCATTCTTACCTGTTTCAGACCCAGGTAGTGGTACAGACCTGTGACGTTATAATTCAAAACTCTGATCTCAAGAGCACATCAATCTCACATTTGCCTAACAGTTTACTTCACTTTGGGTGTTCGTTTCTTTTCTTTTTGTTTTTGTTTCTTTTTCCCCAGCTGGTGGGTCTGCGGGGCTAAGTTTCCACTGCTGTTTCTGTTTCCAGACTGTTATGGTTATTGACAACAACACGGACATCTCGTACAACGTAGCAAACGAGGCAGCGGGCGGTCTCGTTTCCAGTCGAGACTTTGTCAACCTGCGACACTGGGGGACGAGGGGGGAGTGGTACCTCTCTGCTGGTCATGGAGTTACCCACCCTGACTGCCCTCCGAAAAAGAAACATGTCAGGTAAAGTATAGAGCAGTTGTATACAAGCACCAGTTTTGCCAACATGGTATGTCGCTTGACTATACACCAGAGACCATTAGTATTACAGGGTTTCTGCACGTCTGAGGTGCTGCTGTAGCATGACTGCTTTTTGCACCAGGAAAGTTGTACATGTACCTCTGGTCAGAAAGAATATACAGTATAGCTGTAACACCAAAATCAAATTTGCATCACTCAGTGACGCTACCAAAACTTAACTTTAGGTTTGGAATCAAGAGTATATTATCACTGACATCTTTTGTGATGAATGTTCTTCTTAGGTATAACAGGTCACCACGAGAAGAAATACTTTATTTCCATGTAACAGTGGTAATTGTAAAGACTTTGTCATTTTGCTTACAATTTCAATGGGAGTGAATTCTTGACAGTTACAATGTCTCATTCTCTTGATAATCAAATGTGATCTTCCTTACACTGCGACTGTAAGGCACCTGCGAAAGACTTGCTGTGAAATGTACAGTTAATTAATTGGTTCTCTTCCAGAGGGTTCAACGGTCCTGGAGGCTGGGCGTTCCGTAATGTTCCTGGCACACAAAACAAGTGTCTGTTCATTTGGGTAATGAACACAGATATAAAGGTATAGTGCTTGAGGTGTATTTATCTTTTACCTATTGAAATTTTTCAGTTGAGGCACGCAACGTTCTCTGAGGTTTTAGAAACTGTTGAAATTGTTATGATTAATACTAGTAGTAATGGCTATTAATGAAAAGTGAACAGTTGTCAGCCATTGATGTGTTACAACAGCGTGAAAATAAATTGTTGATTTACGTTCTAGATAGTATTAGGGGGCAGTTTTGAGGAAGGGGGACCACCTGTTTTTCCCTTCCTCAAAATGACTCATTGACATGAGTTGTGTCCCATGGACTAGGATGCTCTTTGAACTACTCGGGTTTTCTGTACTTGGCAACAGGTTAGATAACCAACTATGCTTAGAGTCTACACCATGTTGCCTGTTTGAAAACTTTTTTCTCTCCATATTTTTTTTTTTAATGGACAGTAAAAGAAAAAAAATTAAAATGCAATTCTGAATTTAAACTTGATTCTAACCGAGCTGACCCTTCACACCATGTCATTATTATGTGCTAATGTGCAAGTTTCGAGTTTTTATTATTTCAAAAGCCATTGGGATCCAGTGTGCGGTCGAATATGGTTGGATCAGTTCACTTTGACTCTGAACAAGCCAAGCGCCTATCCTAAAACACATCATCATCATTATTATTATTACTGTACAGGGCTGGATTCCTCAACGTGTTGTGGACCAAGCTGCCTCTGGCGTGTTGCTGGATTACCTGAAGGCTCTGCGACATCATGTAGCAGACATGCGGGGACTTGCTGCGTGATCTCGACAGACATAGAACAAAGACAGCAAATGTGATATTCTTACTCATTCTACATACATGTACAAGCAGCTTAATTTCAGCTGCGGCCACTCGTGGCTTCAGATGGCATGACTGTATGTGTTGTGTGCTGTACAGTGTTTGTGTGTGTACCACAATGGTTCCAGGGAACCACAGAGAATGTGTAAGACATTTGTGAATTAAAGTTTAGCATGGATAAAGAGTGCTGTAGAATGGATAAATAGTACTTGAGCATGGATGACAAGTGTTTTAGTATGGATAAAGAGTGCTGCAGCATGGATAAAGAGTGCTTTTAGCATGGATGAAGAGTGCTTTAGCATGGATGAAGAGTGCATTAGCATGGGTGAAGAGTGCTCAAACATGGATGGAGAGTGCTCTAACATGAACAGAGAGTGCTCTGCCCACCTCTGAACAGTCCAGCAACACCTTACACGAACAACAATATGAGAATACCCGCTTGATCACGTGAGGGAAACGTATCCACACAGTTTGACTGGCATATGCACCTGTCAGTCTCTTTCAACTGTTTGCATGGTACATACTGGTTAATTAGAGTGTGTGCATACATGTCCTAAGGCATGGAGACTGCCATCGTTCTGTCCATCTGGCACCGTTCCGTCATTTCTTTTCAAGATTGACTACAGTATCTCGGCCTTGACTTGGTACCATTGAATCAAGAGGTTACTTGCAATGTGCTCTTTGGGGAAAAAAAAACCCTTTGTGGGCTGATAATTGTTGGATTTATGGCAAATGTGAATTGGGCAAGGTTGAATCACTAGGACTGGGTCTCGCAGCTGACTGGATTTTGCTGGCTATCGCTGAGCGAGCATTTTAACTGTGTTGTTGTGGTCAGATGTTTCATTGGAGATGTGTCACGTTTCATGAAAGAAGGCAACGCATTTTGTCTAAACAGTCAGCCTTCCAGTTCCACTGTTTCTGTGGTGATGTGTTTGAATGTTCAACTGAACAAATCATCCTGGTTTGTGAATGTGGTCAAATGTACACCATTCAGATGACGAACCATCATGCTTTCTGTGCATGTTATTGTGGTCACATGTTTCACTCCTCACACATCATGTTCTTGTGATCACATTGACAGTTTGACTGCTCAGACGTCATGGCTTTGTCAAATGTTACAGTGCGAAATGTTTTGCCTTATGAGTGTACAGGAATTCTGCCGTGTTGCTGTAGTAGCAAGGCATTGCTTCAGCAATTTCAGCAATCAGGAAGAAAATAATGTTAGACAAGTGTGCATGTTTGTTGAACTGCATCCAAAAGAGTTACATGTACATACATCACCATGATAGTGTATGAATAAAACAGCATGAAACTTTTCAAGAACGTGCATGATTTGAATGAAATGAAACCCTGAGAACATGAAGCTGTTCAGCCTGTTCTTTCCGTAGTCCCGCCCAAAGACCAATATTCATCACAGTACATTGTGACAACCATATTATGTGTATAACTTTTTGTTTGATAAGTTAATGTTGTTTTGCATTTGTTTTTTGGCTTTTTTGTACACATGTGATGCGTGTACACTGGGTATGGCAGCTGCCACTTGTGGTGTGCTCACGATCTTTTTATTTTCTTCGTTTGTGTGTTTCTGTGTTCACGGGTATAA
>JACVVK020000355.1:562500-567500 GCA_018292915.2 Batillaria attramentaria
CTGTGCTACGAAAACAGGCTGTATAACTGGATGATCTTCCCAATTTCAAAAAATGAAGCCATTTGAACATTTTTTACGAAAAAAATCGTAACATGACCGATTTTTAAAAAATCGGCGATAACTCTTCTGAAAATGCAGTAGGCTGAAAATCGTGAAAGGTAGGTCTGGAGAAGGTGAATTCCCATTTTATCTCAAAGTAAAAGGGCCTCCAACGAGGTGGTTTAGGAGATAGCCATCATTACATCCGTCCACACACACACACACACACACACACACACACACACACACACACACCACACACACAGACACACACACACGTCTCACAACTCCCGCCAGAGAGAACGCAGCAGCATAGTGTGCACGTAAGGCGTCTATGACGCAGATTTCGTTACGTCACTGTGTGCGTGAAAGTAAGTATTGTGTGGAGAAACGTCACAGTCTTGTTTTGTATCACTGAAACTTGCTGCTGCGCGTAGCAAAATCTGCCCCGTCTCATAAAGTTGTTTCTCTATAGAGAAACAACTTAAAAACGCAGCTGTCCGTAAACGACGTCTCCTTGTCGGCTGCGTGAACTGTGCTACCAGGTCGAGTATTGCCGCAACACTATCGGCGGCTACTCCAGGGCCCGTATGTAATAGTCGAGGTTAGGGCTTTTAGCCCCGGGTTAGAGTCTAACATCGAACTAAACCAGCGTTAGGGCTAAATTTTCTGTTTATTGTTTTAAATCAGGAAGCGGGTCCATTCCAGGAAGGTGCCCGAGCCGTTATAGAAGGATTTTTTTCGTCCTTTCTTTGCTTCATTTTTTCTTCTTCTTAAATTTAAGTTTGCTTTTGGGTTTGTTTTGTCCCAGTCTGGGTTAGGCCCGTAGCCGTGGGTTAAATTAACCTCGACTTTTACATACGGGCCCTGCTAATTAGCTCAACGCAAGCCTATATGTGGTTGTATTTCTGCATGTGTCTAAGTAATATGATGCTAAACACCATAAAAAAGCTCAAAGATCTGTGAGCCTAAAAATTTGAAGAATTTGACTTTTAAGACATTTCTCTCTCTCTCTCTCTACATGGCTCTTCAAGTGTAAGCGTAAACTTGTATGCCTACTATGAAAGCAGCTGCATGTCCCTGAAGAAGTGTTGTTCAATCAAACTAACGGACAAGCAAAAATCGACAACACAGTAGCAACACCTGACAAAAGAATGAATCATCACTTCGTGATTTGTTCAGACTTGTGCAGCTTTTAATGTCAGAATATCGTCTTCGTTCCCGTCAATTTCAGTCTTTCTGTGTATAGAATTGTATCAATCCAACGAACAAAATATTTGGGCGGGCTTAGCGTGCAACGAATGCCCGGCGATTACAAAAAAAAAAAAAAAAAAAAAAAATCCTACACAAACCTCTGAATTGGGTTTCTAATTAAGGTATGCTTTCTTTTTCTGAAGAGCGGTCTTAGGGCTGCTTGTCTGTTGCGGAAAATATCAATAGATGACGTCACAAGATTGAGTGATGCAAAAGCTCTTGCGTCACTTTTTTTGGGCCTGTCCGCCTCCAAGTCAGTTGCGGATTTTTTAGATCTGATCTTGGGGTTTGTAATCACCATCATGTTCCTTTCAGATTGCAAGCTTTCATGTCGGCCGGGATATGAAATCTCTCTCTCTCTCTCTCTCCACCCGGAGTTCGATTTTCCCCTAATCCCGGACAAATCGAGCACAGTGGTAAAATGTGTGGTGTCTTCATTGCTAAGAAACCTTTTTTTTCCTTCTGTGTGTAAGAGTCTACACTTGCAGACATAGGCATGCCAAAACTTTCCGGTCAGAGATGCGGAGACGCGTTTCTCGTCTTTCCGAGAAAAGCTAATCTGTCGAGGACATCGTGAAAAACGGGCGCTATCCCTGCACGGTACTAATGATGGAGAGGTTATAACCCGCCATTAATCAAGGGGGGAGAACTCTGTCTGCGAATTGCCTTCCCTTGACATTTATTTTTCCCCGTGACATGACACTACTATGATGAATCGAGTTCTGCGTATCCCTGAGTCGTAAATTTCTGGGACGGGAGACAATTACAGAAGAGAGTGATCTCCCCTGGTTGTGAGACGTGATCAGCTTTCCCCTCCGAAAACTACAGGAGCTCGAGCTCGTCGTCTTGCGTGCTTTAATGGCGCCTGATCCAATGGAGAACTCTTTTATGGGGAGGCGGGATTTGTATAGCGTTTGTGGGCTCCCTGTGACATGAGAACCGTTATTTTGGCGGGCATCGCTGGAACACTTCTGGAAGGCAGCCAAGGGGAAAGAACAATTTATGGCAAGTGGAAACCCAGAGTACCGAGTTTGGCGACGATGAGGGGATACGAATCAAAGTTCGGCAAATGGCGACTTGAGCTCCGGGACAATTTTTCGGAGAAGAGGGCGAAATGTAGTTATTGGGACCAGTGGAGACTGTGAGTGAGGGGTAGGCACTTGTCATGCACGCCCCAGTGTAGCTAACTGAACATGGCGGTCGATAGTTTTTCTTCTTGCTCGTTTTCTCCTCCTGATTCAGCAAATGTAATACTTGCTTGTGGGCAGGTTGGCTTGGCTGGTCTGCGTTGTAATTTCTGTTGGGAAAAAAAAGTAAAAACAAATGCTCACATCTTTGACATTGACGGATTTTTTCCCCCCTTCAAGTCTTCAAGTTCGTCGAGAATTCTTTCTTTCTTTCTTTCTTTCTTTCTTCTTTGTCTATCTTTGAAACTTATTTTCTTCACTTTCTTCACTCCATTCTTGCCTTCTTTTATTTAAAAAAAAAATCTTTCTGTATTTCTTTTTCGGTCTGTACGTCTTTGGATTATTTTTTTCTGCCTTTCTTTCTGTCTCTGTTCTCGCCTTCTTTTTATTTATTTTTATTTTTTTGGGGGGGGGGGGGGAGGAGGAGATAGTGTTGGGGGCTGACTTGCCGTAAAACCCATGGAAAAAAAAATTCTAATCTTATAGCTTGCTTTAGGAGATGTGTGTGTGTGTGTGTGTGTGTGTGTGTGTGTGTGTGTGTGTGTGTGTGTGTGTGTGTGTGTGTGTGTGGATTTACTTATAACAGTATTAATGAACTTTAGCAATGAGGAGCGAGTCACATTCTTCCCTGTACGCCGGACAGCAGAACAAAATAAACATATCTTATAATAAGTTTCTTTCTTTCTATTCTATGAAACTTTTGCTCGTTTTCCAAGTTCTCGTTCTGCTGATCCAGTCCACCTTGAATATACACCCCGCCACCACCGCCTCCACCACCACTCCTAACTCCTACCCGCTTGAAGAATGATGTAAATTTGCCAGATTTGCAAGTTTTCGTCCGCACAGGCCGGCGTCCGCCCTAAGGGCGTTTACCAGCATCTGAACCGTTGTTTATAATTACCTTGTAGCAGGAGAGTTACATCTTAGCAGGAGCTTTGGATGAACGCCCCTCGATTCCCTTTGATATATATTAAAAGAAAAAAAAGGTTTTAAAGTAACAATGCGCGTTCAGAATGGAGGGGGAAAGCGCCACTTACGAAGCTCTAAGACTCTTCCAAAGAGGTGATGGTCCATCTTGGTGTGGAAACCGTTTTCTTAACTTCACAGCTTCTAGTATTATAGAAATACGCCTGTCTTGGAGTGCGCGATGCTTTTCTTGTGCGACAACTACGTTGCGTATGTCTATAAACAGACCAGCCCAGTCAGTGGCTTAGATGCATGTGTCAGGCATAGGCCATATTAGGGAACCATACCAGCTTGCAAAGCGAAACAAATGAGCAAAAATCAAAGCCAAACATTCATTGTTCCACACCCATGTCAGCATTATGTTAAAAACATGCTTTTGCACGTTTGCTGATGAGTTAAGTTTGATTGAATTTTTGGCATTTTGCTGAATAATTAAGCATCCGGCCCGATGTACCGGAAGTGGATGTGCAAGATTTTTTGCTTTCACAGCATCATCTGACTTCTTGTTAACACAGCTGAGGAGTTTGGTTCATCTATGTTAACACTTTTTAAAAAATATGACCATTTAAAAACAGCATGCAGAATTGAAGGTAGTCCTTGACTTTTTTTTTAGCAGTGTAGACGACTTCACTCGGCGAACCCCGAGGCCAAAGCCCCGCCTCTTTACTCTGCCGTGTGTTCGGCAAAACACAGTATACCCATGACGTCATTTCATGGAAAAATGGGCTGATGAAGAGATTGACGTAATGGTCTTGTTTCTCAAATGACGTCAGTGTGTGCTTTTATTTCCACGTTTCCTATGTGGTGGAAAAGGACGTTAAACCCCCAAACACCCACCCCACCCTTCCACGTTTCAGTGACATCAAACTATATGTGCTCTTTGTAGTGTGTCTGGCAAGAAAGTTTGCCACACCATGCAATTCGTCATACAATTCGCTGAATTCTGAGGGTTGGTCCCTTTGGATTGACAGGAGTGGAGTCGCCTAAGGCGAGGCTTCGCGCTGCTTTTGGGTAGCTGGGCTTTCAGTGCTCGGGTTGTGAGTTCGAATCCCGGCTAGGGCCAAATAATTGTGCTACTTCTTCCCTCGTTGTCCCGTCTTTTGATATCACCCGGTTGTGGCGGAAAAGGACGTTAAACCCCCATACAAACAAGCAACCGATTCGCGCGATATCTTGACATAAGTGACTGTTTTGAAGCTAGGAATTCGGCGCATTCGATGACAAGTTTTCCAACGAAGTTTTTGTATGTCAGACACGCTTATGGAGGCTTTAATGAACGGAATGTTTTCTATGCCATTGTCAGATATATGTACGACCAGCGCGCACGCGTTCTGGCCTGTCATTGGGGTGGAATCGCTGTGCATGCTATTGATTCTTTCCTCCCAGATCTGCATGGCTAGCAGACAGGCAATTTTTCTTCCCGATGCATTTTTTGGCATCGCTGCGGAGACCTGGGTGTAAAGCAGTGGTAATTGGTGCTACGTCCTCGCTGAGCTCTTACAAGACGCGTTTGTCATTTGTTTACCGTGCAGAACGTGCCAGGTCATGTGTGTG
>JACVVK020000355.1:570000-572500 GCA_018292915.2 Batillaria attramentaria
TGTGTGTGTGTGTGTGTGTGTGTGTGTGTGTGTGTGTGTGTGTGTTGGGAGAGAGGGGAGGTATTTGGAGGGTCTCGCTACTGACATACAGTTTACATTCAATGTCAATCAATCAATGCTGACGGTACACAACTCCAGAAAGTTGCAACACAAAAATCAGAATCAGAGGACACCAAGTAAACACCAAGTTTACGATGTGCAGTAAATCCGTAAAGATGATTGTGTGTTGTCGGCTAACAAGGACAAAGACAATAATGATATTAAAGTACTAAGGGTGATAATATGTTGTCGGTCACAGTGACAGTCCTCCAATAATAATAATAATAATCATAAAAATGAAACTCAGTTAAGACATCTGTCCATGTACTAATTAAAAAAGCATTAATTTAAAACAGTGGGAACCAATGAAGAGAGGCCGATCAACCCAAAAAAAAAATGAAAAAATGAACAAAATGAACAAAATAAATAAAAAAAAAAGGTTTTGAGCGGCCTGCATGCAACTGAGGTTCCAAAAAAAAAACAAAAAAACAATTCATAATAATAATGTCAGTACTAATGGTGACAGTATGTTGTCGGTCGGATAACTGGCAATGACAGTTCTCCAGTAATAATAACAATATGGTCACAGTAATAATAATGCACTATCGGTGATCTTGTGTTGTCAGTCGGATAACAATGGCAACTCGCCAGCTAAAACTAGAGAAGGGGAAATAGGTCTTGAGCCGTCAAGCTACTGTCTCGACCCCAAATTGCAACCTTTATCTATTTTGTCTGACTGTGGAACGAAAGCACTCTCTGTAGAGATGTAGATGGATCATATTATGGGATTGCTTGCCTCTCTCTTTGCTGCAGCTCCATTGTGCGCCCATAAGTGAATGAGTACCACTCCCCTTCACGAAACGTCAGGGGTGATCACTCCTCTCAGTAATAGCCAAGGGAGGGCACTCTAGAAAACCAAGAGAAGAGCACCGACGGGAAGGAGTCGTCTGCGTGGCTGGCTGGCTGACTGCCCCGAGACTAAAAGCGGGGCACGGACAATGATGCACAGAAATAATTCTGACCAAAAACCCAATGACTCCGTGTCAAAACTGCTTCACTCAGCCGTCATGCGCTTGGCCAGCAGAGAGTACTTCCTTTCAAGGTTCAAGACCCCTGTTTGGGAAGGAGCTGCTTCCCTTGGGGCAAAAACTAAGCCCCGAGACAGCCCTCATGATCACAAATCCTTTTTAGCGGTCAAAAAAGGAAGGGAAGTTTACAACACGCCTCTGTTATACATGACAATGAAATGGAACATGAGCATTTGCATGAAGTTCACGCGAATCTTTCTAGAATTCATTTCAAGCAAGACAAATGTTAGTTTCCAAGAAGCGAACAGATAATTGGATGGGATGGGACTCTCTCTCTCTCTCTCTCTCTCTCTCTATTGAAATGCAGTGAGTAGGAACACTTCCTTGGCACATCGACATAGGGCTGGGTTCCGGCAAAGAATTTTTTTCACCGACTTAACACCAATCCCATGCCACCCACTCCCCCCTCCCCCCGCCTCCCAAACCCCCATTAAAAACAAAAAAACACCCCCCCCCCCAAAAAAAAAAAAAAAAACCAAAAAACCTTGACTGACACATCAACTTTTTTTTATTGCAGGTTGAGCAAATTTCCATGTCGAAATAATTGTCTTCATCTTCAACCAGTCCCCTTTGAATTAAAAACTCAAATGGACTTTTCCCCCATTAACACCAGTGTGTTGCCAAATTGCAACATGGCAGCATGGAGAGGGTTAGACTAAGATGAATTCGCTACAGAACGCGGCGTGAAATTAGTGTCAGCGACGAACGGCAGATGGCGTGAACGATTGACAATTTGCTGCCATTGCTTGTCCCCAATTTCCTGGCCTGCATCGAAATTCAACGCACTACGCATTCATTTTTTGCCCGTCCATTTACTCGCTTTGCAGGATGTTTCTTTTCTTTTAACCTGAATGAATGAAGGAACGAATGTGTGTGTGTGTGTGTGTGTGTGTGTGTGTGTGTGTGTGTGTGTGTGTGTGTGTGTGTGTGTGTGTGTGTGTGAGAGAGAGAGAGAGAGAGAGGTTCATTACAAGACGAATGAACCTCTGTTTTACAACGGTAATGACAAGTTGGTCGGCAGTCCATTTATCAATCTTGTCTTTGCTATAATACTACACAAAAACGTAAGGCAAATCAAAGCTGAGAGAGAGAGGTTTGCACTGAGGGACCTAGGAGAAATTACGTTACTCCATGCGTTGTGAAAGTTTGGAATGTTTCGAAAACTGTGTTTCATAACAAACTTTTTTTTTGGGGGGTAGAATTGAAAAGAGACAATAAACTTTTCACGCACCGAACATTGACAAAGTACGGCATTAGCTGTGTCGAGGTGGATGAAGATAATCCATCAGGAAATCGGTGAAATGCGTGCATGAAAATATATGAAAAGAAAATGTATAAAGTTCAGTTCATTTCGCGCAAAACCCCAGTTTTAA
>JACVVK020000355.1:575000-577500 GCA_018292915.2 Batillaria attramentaria
TCACTTAATGCATAATTTAAACTTTGAATATAAAGTTAGGGTTTTTATTTATTTTTTGTTTTTTTGTTTTTGGTAAGCTCTCGTTTTCTCGCTTTTAGATTTGAAAATGTCAAGGCTTTTTAGGGGGGAATAATATCGATTTGTGTAAAAGCCAGGCTTCGGTTGCGAAATCCCTTAACGTAGAGGGGAGGGATTTTCAGAGTGGGTGAATAATCTTTCCTGATGGTACACCGAAAGATGAAAGACAGATGTAGAACTAGACACGCTAGTTGAGAGATTGAAGCTTTTATTTAATTAACGGCTGTCCTTCCAACAAGACTTCATAGAAGACAATCTTTGCCTTGGAACACACGTGTGCGTCAGCGCGCTAGATCTAGGATGGCTCTAGTTCCTTTCCGCCAACTGGGATGTCTCAGTTTGTTGGCTGCCCTTAACCCTTTCAGCCCTGAAGGAATCTCAATAGCGATAACGCTCTCTCCCTTGGAGTTTTTTTCAAGTGTGCTAGATCTAAAGCTGGGCTCTTGCGTTCAAAACCCTTTTTCTCAAGAAGCATTGGATCCATCCTACAGGGGAATCTTCCACTGTGCAGAGCGTATGAGAGTCGGTCACATGCACGCATACTATTGTTAGGGTCTGCGAGACCGTAGGTGATACGGTGGCAGGGCTGAAAGTGTTAAACACGGCTGGAAGTCTCCTTTCCGTGGAGACTCTTTTGCGCTGAGACAAAGCGCATCAGAAAACTAACTACTTATCAGATATCATGTCTCAGACAGCATTCTTTTCCCAGTCAAACTAAACCCAAGACGCGATGCAGTACTATATTTTTCAACAATCTGCCGGTTCACATGGGAAGTTTCAGGCATGGAACCATATTATATTAAATTGTCGGAGTGACGTCCCCTGAACTGCCTCCATTGTGTGTGTCCAAGATGTCTTGGAGATGCCAGTAACGATTTTTGTCGACCTGTGCAATGTAGCCATGTCACGATAGGGACTTTGAGTTTAGATTCCAGCAAAAAATGCCACCGAACCCACCCACAGTCAAAAACCGCGCCACTCTGACCACACATTGTGAACCAGCGAATTAGACTGATATCCAAGTACCATCGCCCAACGAATAGCGTTCAGCCCGCATCGCCCGAAAACGAATTTCGCTTTAGAATCTGTTTTGTAGAAATGGACGACTTCACTCGGAAATCCCCGAGTCCATAACCCCGCCCCTTTACTCTGCCAAGTGTTGGCAAAGCACACTGCGTCCATGACGTCATTTTAAGGGAAAAAGGGGTGATTTCAAGATGAAAGAGACTGGCGTAATGGTCTTTTTCCTCAAATGACGTCAGTGGACTTACTGCTTTCTTTCCGCGTTTCAGTCACATCAAACTACATGATTGTGCTTCCCTCGTTGTCGTGTCCGGAAAGAAAGTTTGCAAGACCGTGCCATGTGTTGTGCGTATAATACAGCGGCACGCGATTGGTTGAATTCTTGGGACTATTCCCTTTATTGGATTGACAGGAGTGGAGTCGTCTATTCTCCCAAAGAGCTCATTATATCCCCCCTCCCCCCCCCCCCCACACACACAAGTCAAATGCTTTAAATGAATTCCCAGGTACAGCCCCCCCCCCCCCCCCAAAAAAAAAAAAAAAAAAAAGACCTTCAGCATTTAACTCGTCCTTCGGCTGCCATTATGCTGTGATGGAATATTAATACCTTATCTTCATATCTGGAAACATGATAGCCTTTTAGCTGAACGAAAAAAAAACAAAAAACAAAAAAACTGATAAACAAACAAATGGAAAACGATCTTCAGCATTTAACTTGTCCTTTGGCTGGCTTCCATGTAATGAAATAATTATGATACTTTCTTTTCAGATCTGGAAACATGATATCCTTTCTTCTCAAAGGAAACGACAGAGGGAATGGTTTAATACAAAAGGTAAACCTCTTTTGAGAAAATACGCCCTGAGAGAGAGAGAGAGAGAGAGAGAGAGAGAGTATGGATGTTAATTCTCCCTGACTTTCTCAGAAGGGAATAGAATACAATGCAAAGTTGTTCGAGCAGTTAACACGCAACATTATGACGTCTCGCTCGAAAGCAATCAGAAACTAGCTGCCAGCATCACTGTGCTGCACCACTAGGGACGAAATGTAATTCTTGTTCGAAAACTGGATGAAGAAATATATGAATTATTCAGAACCGCATGTCGTCTATATGCTAGATGCAACTGTGTTAGTGTATATGCCATTCTCAAACTGCCATAGCCACAAGTATGTTTCTCACAAAGCTCCTTTTCGTCGTTTCCGGTCGCAGAGTCTGTAGACCGAACAGTCTCGCATTCAGAGCTCTACTGCTCATTAAGAGTGAGCGGTGGTCTAATAGGTAACACGTTGGACTTAGCCGCTGCGCTACTAAACGGCCCTCACCGCGGTCACGGCGATGAAGCGTGGGTCCGAGCCCAGGTCAAGCTTGTGATATGCGATATCGATATTTCCTGGCTACCG
>JACVVK020000355.1:582500-587500 GCA_018292915.2 Batillaria attramentaria
CACTTGTTATATTTTCAGTCTTAATCATCTTAATCATTCAGCGGCCCTCAGCAACACTAGCGGTGCATTTCCACAGAAGTCGTTCAAACTGTGACGCTGATTTAGAGCTTTGCAACAAAACCGTCCGCCAGGTTGGGCCTGGTTAATGCCGGGATATTCGTGCCAGGAAGTATGGAATGCGGCCCTGCCATGCACCCAAAGCACATGAACCTCCATCATGCCATCACGAACGAAGTCATATGGACAGCGATGTTTTCTTTACCGAGGACCAACCCTTTGGAACACACTTCCGCAAAGCATCAGACACACAGACTCAGTCCTCAGCTTTAAAACGTCTATTAAGACACACCTGTTTTTATCACAACAACAATGATGAGTGAATAACAGGCACTGTGTGTGTGTGTGTGTGTGTGTGTGTGTGTGTGTGTGTGTGTGTGTGTGTGTGTGTGTGTGTGTGTGTGTGTTCTTTTAGCCATTTTAGTGCTTTTTATCTTTCTAGTAGTTTTTAGTTTCTTTTAGTTATTTTACCTCTGTAAGCGCTTAGAGCTCACAGAGAATAAGCGCAAATAAATATTCATATTATTATTATTATCCTCATCATCATGCGTTCGCCCCAGCTTCCCAGCCCTCCGTGGATTCCATCAAAACATGGAAGGAATACCACTGGAGATGGTGAAGAGCTGGGGCAGAACAAAAAAAAAAAAAAATCCACGGGGTTTACTATACTCTTTACTGTGCTCTGATCATCAGATGGGTTGGCGTCCATTACCACGACTATCCGATCCTACTGATCTAAAAAACCCAGGCTGATCTCTGTCATGGCCTACTTTAATCTCTTTAGCACGCTTTGTTACTGATCTTTGTGCACTGCTCCTATGACTTCACACAGGGCTGTTTTTCATAGTGAACACCAAGAGTGGCATGAGTAAGATTAACCCACGAGTTGCTGTAGGCGAGCGCGGTGGAAATTCCCGTGTTTATCAAGTAGTGTCCCAGTTATCGCATTGCCAGGAAATCCCGAGAAGGGTGTAATCGTTTAACGGCGCCGTTTCTAAGATTATAGGTAGAGTTTTTGTTTTGGAGGGGTGGGATGGATGTTTGGGAGTTTAACGTCTTTTTCCGCCATGTAAGGGGCAATAAGGGTGATATCAAAGACGGGGCAAGGAGAAAAAGACCAGCACAAATATTTGGCCCCAGCCGGGATTCGAACTCACAACCCGAGTATTGGTTTTGTTTTGGAAAAGTCGCGCTAGTGACTGTACCTGTACGCTCGAAATTAGTGAAGCTCTGAGTGCGATACACTGCTGTCTAGAGACGGCGAAAATTCAAATTGTCCAACTCAGAGGTTAATCGTGGCCGCAACACTAGATGACCCCTTCTGCCGTTGATAATCGCGTCGTGGCGTGAGGACTTGTTTTGGCTCAGTGCCAGCCTTTGATGCTGTCACTGTGCAGGTGCTCAAATGTTACGATGTCAGACACAACCAAAAGAGCTAACAGCGATAGGTGAGCGTAAAAGTCTTTAAAAGCTTGACTTTGTGACCAGAAGCTAGAGTCACAGAGGACGGTGTGGTCAGTCGCCTCAGAGCCGCTCAGCACCTCAACCCTGTCCCAGTGCAGTTCACGCTCCACCGCACTCCAGTTCTCCGAAGCACATCCCGTCAGGGCTGTTCCACCGCGGCGCCCTTTGCCCCTTCCCCAGATCCCTCATGGACTCTAAATGCTCGGGTCGTGAGTACGAATCCCGGCTAGGGCTAAATATTTGTGCTGGCCTTTTTCTCGTTGGCCCGTCCTCGATATCACCCGTATGTGGTGGAAAAAGACGTTTAACACCTAAAAACCCACCCACCCGCTACGACTGCAACATCTCTTCCACTACCACCACCACTTACGAGTTACGATTGGTACTTTTACTATTACGTCTAGTACTTCTGTTACTGCCACTACTACCACAACCACTACTAAATCCGTTCTTTGTCCTACTGTGCATCAGGTGTTCGAAGAACAAGTGCGGGGCAACTACAGTAGCAGTCAGCAGATCCCAGTCTGACCTTGACTCTTTAGCAACGGAGGTATGTAGTTGGTACTGAGTTGTATGGAGGATTGATCCTCCCCAGTTCCCCGCTCCCTCTCCCAATAGTTAATAATGATAATAATAATAATGAGGATTTGTCTGGCACCCCTCCTGGAGCTCTGGGCGCCTCACAATAGTGGAGTGGCAATACATACACATGAGACACACATGAAAATTAATACACGCCACACACACGCTACATACACACAGCTATGGTTCATCCTAACACATAAAATGACAATGATGGTGACAGTGATAGTAGTGTAGTTAGTCTGTATCATATACCCGAAAAAAAAAGAGATTTCAGAGATTAAAAGAGTCCGTCGACTCTGCATGGCCAACAGTTCATTTCGTTTCAAGTCAACATGGCATCTCTGTACTCGGAGAGGCCCATATGCGTTCATCCCCTAATAATAATAATAATTGATACTTATATAGCGCTCTTTCTCGCAGAGAGATACTTATATAGCGCTCTTTCTCGCAGAGAGATACTTATATAGCGCTCTTTCTCGCAGAGAGCTCACAGCGCTTTACAAGGAAATGAAAAGAAAAACATTGGAACAATACAGTCACATATGAACAAAGCATATCACATAAATACAAACAATACAGTACACCTTCACAAAACACACAACATATCAACACTACAGTCAGACAGGTGCCTGCAGGCACAGTGGGCGAATGGGCCCCTTCCACCGCGGGACATAATAATAATAATAATAATTATATGTGTATTTAACGGACGCCTTCCCTCTCGCTTGAGCTCAGGGCGCCTTACAATCAACACACCCCCATCCAGAAACACACGCAACATGCCTCCACACATACATTTGACTACAAACACATAATGTACAGCCTCGCCTGTCCCATCACTTGGTAATCTCCCCAGCGTCATCTTTGAGGCTTTTTTTTTTTTTTTTTTTGCTGCCACAACTCTTTGCCAGCTCCTGGTAATGGGTGGAATCCACGGAGGGCTCGTAAGCTGCGGCAATTTTTATTATGCATGATAATGGAGATGAGGATGATGGTAAGATGATGCTATGGGAGTCCGTGTGGTTTGGGACTGCGGGACAGGGCCACATTCCACGCTTCCTGTCATAAATATCCCGGCATTAACCAGGCCCGGGAACTACGGCATCTGCGGTGCCGGTCGTGTAATCATCCACATCATAAGACGTGTCATACCAAGGGAAGCACCCCCAAAGTCACACCCGCGAAGTGCGTGAATCTCGGCTGTGTGGCAATAGCCTCCTCACTGGGCACATAGCACACCCGCTCTGGGTAGGAGCCGACCTAGTTAGGAAAATTCCCGCTTGCCTCGGCTGAGACTCGAACCCGGGTCTCCCGGTCCATGGTCCGAAGTGCTAACCACTACACTGCGGGGGCCGGTAGGCTATTCTAATGTTGGTGTGGTTCACAGGGGTCCTGTCACGCTGGTTTAGGTTCCATGCAACAGCACTGCGTGACTCTTCACCTTCATGTCACTCTCGTTTAACCCTGATTCACTCCCAGGACCACCAAGAAGATCAGCTTGCAGTTCAAAATCGTGTGTTTTCGTTGTCGTGCCCGAGAAGGCTTTTAACGTCAAATCCCCTTTCCCGGTCGCTCCAGAGGATGTCAAATTAAATTTCTTTCAGCCGCGTTACGATTGGCTGCTTGCTTCCTGCATCTAATCCGAGATCTCTCTCCTCTTAATCCGTCCAGTGCGGTGTATTGGTTACTGCCACCGCGTATTGTTGTCGTGAGCTGTGAGCTGTACAGATCTTTGTCGCCATTCCGATCTCGGTAGAGTATTTTTTACAGCTTGTTGACTGTACACAGTGTTAGTGTCACCAACTGTTACTTGCACGTGATACACACTTAGACTTCCCAACACGTGATATACACTTAGACTTCCCCGACACGTGATACACACTTAGATTTCCCGACACGTGATATACGCGTAGACTTCCCGACGCGTGATATACGCTTAGACTTCCCGACACGTGATACACGCTTAGACTTCCCGACACGAGATATACGCTTAGACTTCCCGACACGTGATATACTCTTAGACTTCCCGACACGTGATATACGCTTAGACTTCCCGACACGTCATACACGCTTAGACTTCCCGACACGTCATACACGCTTAGACTTCCCGACACGTGATATACGCTTAGACTTCCCGACACGTGATATACGCTTAGACTTCCCGACACGTGATATACGCTTAGACTTCCCGACACGTGATATACGCTTAGACTTCCCGACACGTCATACACGCTTAGACTTCCCGACACGAGATATACGCTTAGACTTCCCGACACGTCATACACGCTTAGACTTCCCGACACGTGATATACGCTTAGATTTCCCGACACGAGATATACGCTTAGACTTCCCGACACGTGATATACGCTTAGACTTCCCGACACGTGATATACGCTTAGATTTCCCGACACGTGATACACGCTTAGACTTCTCGACACGTGATATACGCTTAGACTTCTCGACACGTGATATACGCTTAGACTTCTCGACACGTGATATACGCTTAGACTTCCCGACACGTCATACACGCTTAGACTTCCCGACACGTGATATACGCTTAGACTTCTCGACACGTGATATACGCTTAGACTTCCCGACACGTGATATACGCTTAGACTTCCCGACACGTGATACACGCTTAGACTTCCCGACACGTGATATACGCTTAGACTTCCTGACACGTGATATACGCTTAGACTTACCGACACGTGATATATGTTTAGACTTCCCGACACGTGATACACGCTTAGACTTCCCAACACGTGATACACACTTAGACTTCTGGACACGTGATATACGCTTAGACTTCCCGACACACTTAGAAACTGCACGTTATATTCTGCAGTTTTGAAGGTGGGGACCGAAGTATATGCCTTATGTTGTTGTTGTTGTTG
>JACVVK020000355.1:592500-650000 GCA_018292915.2 Batillaria attramentaria
CAAGTACTTCTCCACAACATCCCCGTTTTTCCTGCTTGCTCTTTCCCCTGTTCGTTCTTGCGATGGGGTGCTCCTAAAAGTCGCCGCTTTCGTCTACAAACGCAAAATCGATCCGAAAACGAGGCTGGCGCGCCCCGACGTGGCGCCTCGCTACGAGAAATAACGAGATTAGGGCAAACACGGCTGATCCATCTCCCGGACCACCTCCCGCCGGTACCGCTCTCGCAATCAGAGCGAGGCTGGAATTAAGCGTTGATTGTTAACTTGAGCATTCGGTACACCTCTCTCGCTCTCTCCATCTTCCAGGGAGGTGAGCTGAGAGGCGGTTTTTGAGGTGAGGATGTGGGGAAGAACGGAGAGAGAGAGAGAGAGAAGGATGGTTTGGCCCGACGCACGAGCGCACACACACACACACACACACACACACACACACACACACACACACACACACACACACACACACACACACACACACACACACACACATTAAACGTTCATCAATCATATTGGTGGCACATTTATTAGACGAAAAATACATAGTCCACGACAGTGTGATAATTTGCAGACATGATGTAATGATTGTAACATTACAGAAGATTGTTACAAAAAGAAATCAAGTCCTAAAAAAGGAAAAACCATGAAGAAAAAATAAAAGAAAAAGAGAGAAACAAACAAACAAAAAGAAAACATATTATATCAAACTTTTTAGATCTAGCCTGGCTTACAAACTCTCTTACTGATTCCCTTGATGAGAGAGAGAGAGAGCGAGAGAGAGAGAGAGATGGACGGTAATGTGGTCAGACGGTCTACTAAATAAGTACTGAATACGCCAGGGGGTCATTTTGCCGAGGTTGCTGGGTCCGTTCCAATTCTTCTGTTTCCACCCTGTCATTACCCAAGGTTTTTATCCCTGTCTGTAGACTGTATATGTATCTGTGCTGAGGACAGTTAGGTCAGCCTGAAACCTTGAACATTTTGTGATGTACAGTGTACAATATTAATTTCCATAATTTAAGCGGTGGGCGGGGTGAGCGTGTTGTGTAGTAGGTAGCTTGTCGGACTCATTAGCCGCTGCGCTACTGACCGGTCGTCACCGCTTGTCACGGCGATGAAGCGTGGGTTCGAGCCCAGGTCCAGCTTGTGATATGTGATACCGGATTTTCCTGGCTACCGGGCTGCTCATTGGGGGTTTCTCCGGGTTATCCGGCTTTCCTTCCCCAGCAAAATTGAAAAACAGAGGAGGTAGATTGGGAAGCAGCCCAGATAAGAAGGACTATAGTTTTCAATGGTGCCTTAAGAGCTGCATGTCTTTTCCTGTGTACCTGAACCAGTACTATTTGATTTTGTTATGTTCCAGTCTTCATCACCCGTTGGTACTCTCTCTTCCTCTCTCTCGCGCGCGAAAAGAGGAGGGGGAGCCGGGATAGCCGAATGGTAGAACGTTGGACTTACAATTTACAATGCTCGGGTCGTGAGTTGGAATCCTGGCTGGAGCCAAATATTTGCCCTGGCTTTTTCTCGTTGCCCCTTCCTTGGCATCGCCCGAGTGTGTTGGAAAAGGACGTTAAACCCGCAAAAGCCAATAAACTGTCTCTCTTGTTAATATAGTCGCTTGTTGACTAGCTGTTTCGAAAATCTTTCCCATCATTGCCAATCCCGGAGTGGCTTAGTAAATGTGCCATTAATCGCTGTTTTTCATCGTTTTCATATTTAGGGCGATTCCTATTGATTATCCAGAGAAAGGGACGTAATCAGAGTGGAGAGTAACATCCCCAGAAATATCCTAGCCACAAAGGGCTTGTTTGTCTGCCCCTACGCAGTGCTGCGTCCCTTGTGTAGGTGGCTCGTTGTTATTACGTCTTCGTAACTAACAATTTCAATTTGCTTATATATTTTGCCTGCAGCGAAATGAGCAATCTGGTTATAGGGACATGGCAACTCTAATGGCAACTCTGATGGCAACTCTAATCTCGGAGGAGATGTAAGATACTTCCTGCGTTTGCTTTATGGATATATGCCATACATACCACACAAAGTCCCCCCCATACTCAAAACTAAGAACCTTCGATTACGTCGGGGTTTTCCTACTGGACTAAATTTCTCATTTGATGTCAAAATGAAAGTGATAGTGGCACAATAGAGAGGGCTCTTCTACCTGGTTTGATTGATTAACGTATTTACTTCTCCTGCTGCTGTTGTGGCCGAAGGACACAAATACACAGGGCCTCAAAATGCCTGTATATTCCCTATTAGCCTCAGGCATCATAGTCACCCCTACAAATGCTTCAATCTGGAAACAATTACTACCATGAACAGACCATTCAAAGGCACGCACCTGACAGGTGTTTTCAACAAAAATTGAATGTCTCCTTTCCGCTCAGGCCTCACTGGAGTAATGCACGTCTACTTTCTGTTTAGGCCAGAGAGGCAGTTCACACAAATCCGCTTGCCTCACTTGTGTCCCACCTCTGTGCAAAATGCCCCAGCTTGCAGCTTGCCTCTTTTTCAGTGCGACCGCCTGGCACGCACCTTGACGTACATGACACAAAAATGACGAAAATCATGCTTTTTCATGACAACAGAAAATTAATCACTTCAGACTAGCACATTTTCCGAACAGGGTACCTCAAATAAACACAAAACATGACCCCACGGTCAGTTTGTGTCCTTACGCCTGCTGTTGCTGACAGAGATATTGCTGCTGTTGTTGTTGCTGTTGGTGATTTTCTTCAGCAGTGAGCAAAAAGCGAGGTATCCACAAGTCTGTTTTGTGGAGAAACATGTTTTGGAAGTAACATTTACATTTTAATGTTTATTTTATTTTAACTCATTCTACCCGAGCTACGACGAAAGTCACAACACTTCATCTACATTTTACTCCCTTTCCAACATGTCTGCCGTCACATTTCCGAGCCAACCCGCTGAAGTGTGGGTGGGTGGGTGTTTGGGGGTTTAACGTCCTTTTCCATCACATAGGGTGATCCAACCCGCTGAAGATGATGTCAAAGTAGGGCACATCATTTTAAGCAACATTCTCCGTATAATTATTAAAAAAAAATCATTTTGCCAGCATGGTGCATCGTCACCACGGGATCCATGCAGGCATTGCGTTTACCTCAAAGAGATCTAAGTGGGCGAGTGTGTTGGCAACCCGCTAAAGATGATGTCAAAGTAGGGTACATCATTTTAAGCAACATTCTCCCTATGTAAAAAATCATTTGGCCAACATGGTGCAAGTTGTCACCACGGGATCCAGGCAGCTGGTGCCAGACATATAATGGCAGCGTCCTTGTAGAAAGGGTTTAATAACAGACAATGTATACTCATGAAATGAATTTGCCTTTGGGTAAAGACTGTAATATGAATTCGATTAATATTTTCAAATAGATCTTGAATATTCTACAGATCTTCCTAATTAAAAAAAAAACCAAAACATTATTTCAATGTACTTCAATCCATCATACACTGTGATTTATTCCAAATTTTAATCAGTAAAATGTAAATAGCGCAAATCTGCCTACGGCGATAAATTTGTCCCCGGTCAAAGCAAACCGGGGAAAAAACCCATATAGCTGATGCATTTTATCTGCATCAAAAGCGACAGAAATTCAAAACGAATTTCTTAACTTGAACTGAATTTTGTATGACATTTATTGGATCTAACGTCTTCGATCTTATTTTGATAAAAGGAGTGTACTTTTTGCGACCCAGAAAGACACTTCGACTCACTGCATCCAGTCAAATTGCGTTTACCTCAGAGAGATCTAAGTGGGCGAGTGTGTTGACAAACAAAATGGGCTTGTACAGGCCTGTTTTCTTACTCCTCCTAAATGGACATCAAGAGGGGAGATAATGTGAAAGGCAGATAACCGGCAGTAACTGTTTATTTTCTGCGATTGCTTCCTCCTTCTGGGCCTCATTTCAAAGTGGTATGAGCGACTCCGATACAAGCAATTTTCTCGCGATTTGATTTGATAGAGGAGCATTTTATAGCCTGCGGTTCTTTGGTTCGGCAGACTCTGCGTCTGTGATAGGAGATTCGAGGGCTGCCACAGCTATTGTGCCAGCGATTCCCGGCTGCAAGAGTGGCACAAGGCAACAAAAAGCCAATTTACATTTGTATGCGACCGTTTTAGAACTTCCCCACGAGGAAAAATCGTCAACTTAAATCAACTTTACGTCTTCTTATTAGAATTGGAAATTTATTAAGCACGAGAAGGAGCGTGGACGTTATGAACGCTTTTGATTGTCCATTAATAGCTCCCTCGAAGATAAGTTTCTGTATGACAAAAGAGGACAATAGAAACAGCGACGCGAAATGATTGCAATGAATTAAGCTTTTCACCTACAATATGGCTTCGGCTTCCTGTCATCATTGTAGGAGAGGCTGCGCTGTCAATAGAAAGGAAGTCTACCACGAGGAAAGGAAGAAATTTGAAAGTCAACTTGACAAATTCCAACGTATTCGAAACAGTGCTGTCCGCCTGGGCCCGCAAGTAAAAGTCGGGGTTAGGGAGTTTAGCCCTGGGTTAGAGTCTAACCTCGAACTAAACTAGCTCTAGGGTTAAATTTTCTGTTGTTTTTTTGTTTTAAATCAGGAAGCGGGTCCATTCCAGCAAGGTGCCTATGCCGTTATAGAAGGACTTTTGTCTTTCTTTCTTCGATTCCTTTTTTTTTTAAATTTAATTTTGTATTGAGGTTTCTTTCGTCCTAGTCCGGGTTAGGCCCGTAGCCGTAGGTTAAATTAACCTCGAGTTCTACATACGGGGCTGATCATGCGTATCCGTAATAACACCCTTTCTCCCCCTTTTGTGGGGTGGGTGGGTGGGGTGGGTGTTTGGGGGTTTAACGTCCTTTTCCACCACATAGGGTGATATCGAAGACGGGGCAACGATGAAAAAGCCAGCACAAATATTAATTTTGGCTCCAGCGGGGATCGAACTCACGACCCGAGCATTAGAAGTCCAACGCTCTACCATTCGACCACCCCGGCTCCCCCCCCCCCCCCCCCCCTTTTGTGGGAGCCTATTACAAATTTGGATACGATACCAAAGAAGCAGCCTTGTTGGCTGAAGATTTGCAGTTGTAAATATTATATTTATAGTAGCACATCCACTGGTGACATTTTGGTACTGGAAGGCAGGGCTTCTGGAAGTTTTAAGTTTTTTTTTTTTTTTTTTTTGCTGTCCCAGTTCTTTGCCAGTTCTAGTGGTGCTCCTCCCAGGTAATGGGTGGAATCCACGGAGGGCTTTGAAGCTGGGGCAAATTTTTTTTATCATGCATGATGATGTGGATGAGGATGGTGGTAAGATGATGCTATGGAGGTCCGTGTGGTTTGGGACTGCGGGACAGGGTCGCATTCCACGCTTCCTGTCATAAATATTCCGGCATTAACCAGGCCCTCGAACTACGGCAGCTGCGGTGCCGGCCGTGTAATCATCCACATCATAAGACGTGTCATACTAAGGGAAGCACCCCGCAAGTCGCACCCGTGAAGTGGGTAGGAAAAATCCCGCTTACCTCGGCTGGGACTCGAACCCGGGTCTCTCGGTCCATGGTCCGAAGTGCTAACCACTACACTACGGGGGCAGGGCTTATGGAAGTTAGTTGCACCTGAGGGCTGTGGACCATTACCAGAATTCTCAATAGGCCCATAGATAAGTCACAAGTCTTTAGCACGTGGTAGGCAAAATGTTCAATCTGAGGGTTCAGAAGCTGGGCTTCTTGTCATGTGTATCAACAGCCATAGGTGAAGTTGTAAGAGACAATCTCCCGATTTCCCGTGCCTGTAACGGCAGGCGCTTTATGCAGTGATGTCAGAAAGTAGAGATAGAATCCTTTCTTGACAGATAATTTTTCACTCGACAAAAAGAAGTGAAGGAAAATCAAAATTCAAATAAGATTGGTAAAAAAAATCCGAATTTTATATTGACTGTCAGTATTAGGGAATTGTCAAAGAAACCAGGCAACCGTGTCGTTTTTATCTTTCTATATCCTTCTTTCATTCCTGCCCGCAAGCACTTTAACTTCTGTCGTCTGTATCGCAGCATCAGTGGCGGATGACACAAAAACCACAAAACGCAGCAGACATTCCCCCACTGGCATATTCTGTGAGTCGTCGCCACATCCTCCTGCTCGCAACTAGCAATTAGGGACCCGGAATAGCTGAGATGGTTATTGTCGTATACTTTTGGCGTTAGTTCAGTTCAGTTCTAGATGGGGGGAGCCCCGGGTGGCCGAATGGTAGAGCGTTGGACTTCCAATGCTCGGGTCGTGAGTTCGAATCCCGGCTGGGGACAAATATTGTGCTGGCTTTTTCATCGTTGCCCCGTCTTTAATATCACCCGTATGTGGAAAAAGACGTTAAACTCCCAGACACCCACCCACCCACCCTCAGTTCTAGATGGTATCTCTGCGCTATGAAAAGATTCAAGATTTAAGATTTTGTTTGTTTTTTTTTTTTTTAAAGTTGTTTCTCTATCTAGAGAAACAACTTTATGAGACGGGGCAGATTTTGCTACGCGCAGCAGCAAGTTTCAGTGATACAAAACAAGACTGTGACGTTTCTCCAAACAATACTTACTTTCACGCACACAGTGACGTAACGAAATCTGCGTCATAGACACCTTACGTGCACACTTTGCTGCTGCGTTCTTTTTGGCGGGAATGACGTGTGTGTGTGTGTGTGTGTGTGGACGGATGTAATGATGGCTATCTCCTAAACCACCTCGATGGAGGCCTTTTTACTTTGAGATGAAATGGGAAATCACCTTCTCCAGAGCTACCTTTCACGATTTTTAGCCTGCCGCATTTTCAGAAGAGTTATCGCCAATTTTAAAAAATCGGTCATGTTACGAATTTTTTCGAAAAAGTTGTTCAAATTCCTTCATTTTCTAGACTTTGGAAGTTCACCCAATCACACTGCATTGATTAGTGCTACAGCTCTGTAGCTCTGACTGGTTTTGTGTAAAAAAAAAAAAATTCCGAGGTAGGGGTAGTTTGCACATAAGATCAAATATCTATGAAAAGACTACTGCAAATTACTTATCATCCCGGCGTTTTTGTCTAGTGTGACAACTGCACATATGACAGGAACTACTGCACTATTATATCTTTAGCATTTAGAATAACTGAACTTTTAGATAAACATAACTTTTTCAAGTTTCTGCGAGAAGCACCGGTCAAAAGAGTTCCAAATTTTCGATTTCATAAGTACAATCCAAGGTATTCTAGTCCATGTTTCACCAGCCCTCTAGATCTTCCAGATTTTATGTAAAAATTAGTTCAGCCAGGGAAGTCACAAAAGCAACAGGGAAATCACAAGACATGCACAAGCATCATCTGTCATACCACCAGTGTGAAGCTGACGTCAAACGCTTAGTTCACAGACAAAATAAGCAAGTATCGTCACTGCCTCCGACATTTAACCAGCCCTCTAGATCTTCCAGATTTCATGTGAAAAATAATTCAATCGGGGAAGCCACAAAGCCAACAGGGAAATCACAAGACATAAACAAGCTTCCTCAGACGATAGCAGTGCTAGAGGCTGACGTGAAAATGTTTAGTTCGCGGAATTGACGTCATCTCTCTGTCTGTGTATGACGACCTGCCTGAGGCTGACGTCAAATGTTTAGTTCACGGAACTGACCTCTCTCTCTCTCTCACTCTCTCTCTCTCTCTCTCTCTCTCTCTCTCTCTCTCTGGGGAGCCAGGGTGGCCGAATGGTAGAGCGTTGGACTTTCAATGCTCGGGTCGAGAGTTCGAATCCCGGCTGGGGCCAAATGTTTGTGCTGGCCTTTCTCTCGTTGCCCCGTCTTAGAAAGCACCCTTACGTGGTGGAAAAGGACGTTAAACTCCTAAACACCCACCCACCCACTCTCTCTCTCTCTCTCTCTCTCTCTCTCTCTCTGTGTGTGTCTCTCTGTCTCTGTCTGTCTGTCTCTGTCTGTCTGTCTCTCTCTCTCTCTCTCCCCCCACCCGGCCCCACCCCCAGTCACGTGACTAATCGGTCGAGGTCGTAGAGGATCTAGTGTCATTGGTAGAACTTGGAGAGGGGAGAACCGGCAACAATAACAACAAAACAGACAAAATAACATGAAATTTGGAGAAACAACTTTGTAGGACGGGGCCGTTCCTCCTTGTTTGTTTTTTTTTTTTTTTGGGGTGGGTGGGTGGGCGTTTGGAAGTTGAACGTCCTTTTCCGCAAGGTATAGGTGATAAAAAACAACAACAACAACAACAACAACAACAACAACAACAACAACGGGGCAACGAGAAAAAGGCCAGCACAAATGCAATGTCTACAGAACGGTAATGCTCCTTCTGCAGGTGTGTGTGTGTGTGTGTGTGTGTGTGTGTGTGTGTGTGTGTGTGTGTGTGTGTGTGTGTGTGTGTGTGTGTGAGAGAGAGAGAGAGAATTTATTTTTCGAGGATGAAAGATTAGATTAGACGTTCAAGTTTTTCTTGAGAATGTTTGAATGAATAGAAACTGGAAAAAAACAAACAAACAAAAACAAAACAACAACGGCAACAACAACAAATTCTGTGCAATCTCTGTCGCTGGTGATGGTGAGGACTCTGGACCTTTTGGTTTCTAATCCAACGCTCAATCTGTTACGACACCGCAAACAGTTGGGAGTCGAACCTGGGGTCTTCTGATCTCACGTCCAACGCTCGCACAGCCGAACCACCGGACTCTCCGTAACACCAGAACTGTACGCCGTCGACCATCACAGCCTCAATCTAAGTCCTCGCCGTAGTTCCCTGGACTCGCAACCAGTGATTAGGGAGCCCAAGATATCACGCCGCAAAGTCCCCCGTTTTTCCATTCCCGTCTAATTGGCGACGGATGGCAGTCATGCTGTCACAACTTTTCCTGGGGCACTTCCGGTTGTTTGTCCCCGACTTCCTGTCTGCCTGCGTCAGAACGAGGCTACAAGTCTGGAACCGTGGGGGCAACAGATTTTGGGTTTTTTTTTTTTTTTGATTGGTTGTTAAAAGTTCGTGTCTGCTGAGGGGAAAGATGAGAAAGATCGGGTTGTATGGAAGCCGTTTTATATTGTCAGATATCCGATTGGATAAAAAGAGCAGTTTTTCACAGAGCAGTGGGAGTCAACCAAAACGACAGAGGTTTTTTTTTTTCTGTTTCTTTGGTTTTTTTTGGGTTAATATTCTTTGTCTGTCTGTCTGTCTGTCTGTCTGTCTGTCTGTCTGTCTCTCTCTCTCTCTCTCTCTCTCTCTCTCGCGCGCGCGCGCGCGCGCTCTCTCTCTCTGTTCGGCTGTTACTTTAATATTTAGCTAAATACGAATATTTAGATTCAGCAACGACAGGTATGAAATTTGTTTCCTTGACACTGTGTGTGTGTGTGTGTGTGTGTGTGTGTGTGTGTGTGTGTGTGTGTGTGTGTGTGTGTGTGTGTGTGTGTGTGTGTGTGTGTGTGTGTGTGTGTGTGTGTGTGTGTGTGAAAGAGAGAGAGAGAGAGAGCACCAACTTTCCTTCTTCGTCTTTCTTTCTTTCCTTACTGCTTCTTCTTTTTCTTATCCTGGAAATTTAAGCAGCCATGTGGGCGAATAAACTTTACCAGCTTTGGAGGGGATAAACAAAATTAAAGTTAATTACTTGCTGAAAAACTGAATACCGGTATGCCCAGCATCTTAGAAAGACCCGTTAATGTCTGAAAGGGATCTATTGTGTCAAACTTATCTGGAAAGCTACAACTCTTTCTGTTCGGTTTTATTTTTGCATTTTAATTATAAATGACATACTGCGTGTGGTCATTTAATTTTGCCAGTTCTCACTTTTTGTCGAAAAATCCCAGCCTGTTTCTTCCTCCAGCTGAGACTGTGTCTCTCTCGCTTGTAATTACTGCGAGGAAAAATTGATTTTGCCTCACACGGCCACATTCGTTCCATAAAAAAAGACGAGAAAAGATAAATCAAGGAAGGGAAAACAAGACTTGCACAGAGAGAGAGAGAGACAGACAGACAGAGACAGAGGATGGGTGGTTAGATCAGCAGAGCACAACAATTGACCCGAAATCGTTCAGCAAATAAATAAACAAACAAACAAACAAACAAAAAATAACAAGAAACAAATAAACAAAAAAGCACAGATACTTTTGGCACATATAAATTTACTCCAGGGGGAAGGGAGGAACGGCAGAAGCTGAGCCTGAACTGGTAGAGTGTTGGACTTTCAAAGTAACGTCAAAAACAGTCAGTTTTTCTCTTGCCCTCTCTTTGTTCCCTCGCGCAACATCGAGGTCCTTAAGACTGAATTTTCTTGTCAACCCGTCGATTCAACGGTTATTGACAAAGTAGATTCAGGTTCGTGAGTTCTAATCTCGGCTGCGGGCAACACTGGCTCGCGCTTGCTGTTTGTGTTTGTTGCACCGTCATAGGTATCAACTTTCTGCGGTGAAAAAGAGCGTTAAACCTTCAATCAACCGACCACCCAGCCAAACAGTTATTTAACCAACGAAGCAACCAGCCAGCCCGCCCACCAACCAACCAACCAGCTAGCCAGGCAAGCAATCAACCAACCAGCCAACCAAAGCCAAAATGAAGTTCAGGTTAGAGTCTAACCCCGATCTAAACTAGCTGTAGGGTTAAATTTTCTGTTGTTTTTTGTTTTAAATCAGGAAGCGGGTCCATTCCAGCAAGGTGCCTGTGACGTTATAGAAGGATTTTTGTCTTTCTTTCTTCGCTTCTTTTTTAATTTAATTTTGCTTTGGAGTGTGTTTTGTCCTACTCTGACCGTAGCCGTGGGTTGAATTAACCTCGAGTTCTACATACGGGCCCTGGCAGTGCTCACTAACCTCTCTTTCACTAATCCACTTACCCCTCCTCTCCGGCCCCCCCCCCCCCTCCCCCAGCGCCCCAACCCTCCTCTCTGAGAAGGTGAATGAAATCTGCTCCTACCACACCCACGCACCTTGATACCTGGACCCCCTGCAGCGACAAATCCATCAAGGGTTTGGACAGCGGTTGGGGAAAAGCTGCCACCTCTTAGGCACAGAGCGATGTAAATCAAATTGATTCGTTTAGCGCTCTGTATTGAAGTTTGTTCCAAAGTCTCTCGGCTCTTACACGGAAACACTTTTCGCGTGAGTTATTTTCCTGAATCTACTTTGTCAATACCCGTTGAATCGACGGGTTGACAAGAAAATTCAATCTTAAGGACCTCGATGTTGCGCGAGGGAACAAAGAGAGGGCAAGAGAAAAATTGACTGTTTTTGACGTTATTTTTGAGTTTTTTATTCTGAGAAGGGAAGTGCGCTTCCCTGCGCAAATTAGCACGTCAAACCGTTTTCGAAAGGTCTGCATATTTTCGCTCTTTAGAGCAGGAAAATATCGACCCTACTCCCCAGCATTTTAAAAGTTCTCTTTTCTTTTTTTCTCTGGCGAGGTTATTGCCCTTCTGTTGTTGTCGTTGTGGCTTAATTGTTCTAGACACAATACATGTACTAACTCGTGTGTGTGTGTGTGTGTGTGTGTGTGTGTGTGTGTGTGTGTGTGTGTGTGTGTGTGTGTGTGTGTGTGTGTGTGTGTGTGTGTGTGTGCTGTTATTGAAAACCTATAATATGCTGATTTAGCGATTTATGCCTTGATTGTAAGCGGGCGTTGCGTCTGTGTGGAGGTGCCGTGGTAACCTGGTTGTGTCCAAACTTAAGTGTTCCCTTTTGCACGGTTTTGTGTGAAAAATAAGAGAATAACGTCCTGTTGATGTTCGTTCAGAACAGGTAGAATATCACGAAGAAGTTCATGTGTAGACATTTACGCCAGAAATACCAAACACCACCACCACCACCACCACAACAGCAACGACAACGAAAACAACGTCACGATATATATACTAGATATTGAGATACGTGGCTGGTAGAAGGGAACACGAAACTTGCTGACGTGTACAGGACTTCAAATTCTGCCAACGCAGTTGTTGGCTGTTTTTTTTTTCCGATCTGGTGACGTGAAAGTATGTTTTGTTTGTCGGACGTAGATCGTTTCAAGTCTGATTTGAAAACGCGTCTGTTCCGGCTGGCTTTCGACTAGGCCCACTTACCTCCTCCTGATTCAGCTGCTCTGTGTGTGTGTGTGTGTGTGTGTGTGTGTGTGTGTGTGTGTGTGTGTGTGTGTGTGTGTGTATTTGTTGGTATGAGTGCGGGAGTACGCGCATTGAGTCACTTTGTGAGAATTTTGAGCTATGTAAGTACAATTTATTATTATTATTATTATTAATTATGTCCTTGTAGCCTCCGTGTACTTTACCGAGAAAGAAACCACTGTTCACTTTAAAGGAAAAGGAAAGGGTGGCAGGACGGATGACCAAACAGACAGTACATACAACCCCAACGATAAGTCGTACACTAGGTCACTATCACGTTGTAACACAGAGGGGGGAAGAGCTGAACAGTCACAGTGCTGTCATCCGAAGATTCAATCCAATCATTTGCCCTCGCAAACACGAGTGGTCCTGTGAGAGCTCACATCAACCACAACGCGATGTTATTTGCTATGAAAATTGACAACCATCAAACCAATTTAGCATCTCGGTCGGCAGGCTAGTGCGGCCTTTCGCTAAGGGGCATCGCTTCTTGGGCCAAGGCGCTCTATCGTCCCCGGGTGCTTGATTCAATCCATTAATTGATTCAGCAATCGTGAGAAAGCAAGAAAAAAACGGCAAAGATTATTTCTGGAGAGTGGTTAGAGGGAGGGAGTGGGGGTGAGAGGTTAGGGGATGGACAACCCTGATCCGGGTCCGTCGATAACTCTAGGCCCCTGCGACGACGGTCAAGCGGGATAACCGAGACCAAGCCGAACTAAGTGATACCTAAGAAGGAAAATATGCTGGCAATAATCTCGAAACACGCTGAGAATGTACTGTGCTGATGAATGCGACAGTTTTCACCGCTTCTGTGCACACTGTGAAATAACACGGGGACCTCAAAGTTGTTCGCAACTGTCCACTTTCCTTGTCACCGAATATTTTTGTTTTTCCCTTCTTAGGTATCACTTAGCTCGGCTCGGTCTCGGTTAGCCCGACTTGGCCGTCGTCGTAGCCCGGGCCTAGAATTATCGACGGACCCGGAACAGGGTTGGGGAATGGACGGCTGGAGGGCTGGAGGGATTTGGTGAGATAGGGGGGTGGGAGGGTGGGGGTGGGATAGAGATGTGTTGGCTATTTGGTTTTTACTGAAGGTAATGGGGACCTCAAATCAAATCAAATCAAATCAAATGCATCTTTATTATCCCAAGCGGGAAATTTAGGTGTGGTGGACATAAGAAACAAGCCGATAATACACTCTACATCAAAATGGGAAAAAAACGCATAAAATAATGCACAATACACACTAAAATAAAGATTTCTATTACTTAAATATCACATGAAAATTAATAATCTTTGTGTGAATGATAATTATGCAACATTTAAAATAGCTATTCAATTCGATTTTTTTTTTTTTTACATTATCCGTCACATTCAGTAAAGTACTCCCAGTCCTTTTCTGTTCTTGCACACCAGGTTGATAAGAAGTACGGGCAAGTGTGTGTGTGTGTGTGTGTGTGTTGAGAGGGATTGTGTGTGTGTGTGTGTGTGTGTGTGTGTGTGTGTGTGTGTGTGTGTGTGTGTGTGTGTGTGTTTGGGAGTTTAAATAACATCCTTTTCCACTGCGTAAGGGTGATATCAAAGACGGAGCAACGAGAAAAAAGCCAGTACAAATATTTGGCCCCAGCCGGGAATCGAACTCACTTCCCGAGCAGTGAGAGTCAAACGCTCTATCATTCGGCTATCCCGGCTCCCCGTATGGGCAAGTAATAAAGTATGACAACGAAGAATCTTCTAGCACATTGTTTTTTGCTCCATAGCAGAGAACCAAACTTGCTGCAAAAATGGACAGAACTATGAAAGATGGAAGAAAATTTATGAACGACAAGTGAAGGACAAGAAAATCAAAGACAAGAACAACGAGGAACAAAATTGTGTCTTCCTTAGCAAAGAAACCAACTCGCTATACAAATAATTATGAAAAAAAACTTGTTTTAGAAGTCGGACAAGATAAAATGATGAAGGAATAAAACAGAAAACTGTTTCGTAAAACAGAAAAAAGGAAAGAAAAGAAGTGGATACCAAAAAACAGAACAGTAAATTGACAGAAAGTTCCGTCAAGGCTTGCAACCCCGGCAAGCCCTCGTACTCAGGCGAAGGGAGAGCACTCGTGCTGGTATCCTCGATAGTGCAGATGCTGACTCTGCTGTAAATATGAAACACACTAATAATAATAATATATAAAAATCACTAACGTGAAACGTTTACGTGCAAAATGCGTGAATTGTGCTGGTTGGCCTGCTGCTAAAATAATTTAGGAAATGTTTGGTGCCCCCGGGAGTCTTCTGCATGTCCTGGGTCGGCCATTTTCGTTGATTTTTGTCCATAAATTTCTCGTCAGCGAGAGACCTGAAACATTCTGGGTTCGCTTCTGGGTCCTCTTGCTGATTCCCTGGGTGAAAAAAAAAACAACAACAACAACAAAACAAACAAACAGCAACAATAACAAACAAACCGAGAATCGAACTCACACTCCGAGCTATATTCTCCACGCTCGGACTACCCCTAAGCCACAGTGAACACCAGCCACACACATAAACATTCGGTCAGGGCAGGTAACTAAAACCAGGCAAGGAAGGAAGGGGCTATAACTCGCACATGAGACAAAACGTAACGGGCAGGGCTGACTTCTTCACACCATGGCCACTGAAGATGTAATGAATTATTCAGCGATCGAGCCCGGGCGCCCAGTGTGAGAGTTATGAATAATGGATAACTCTCTCTGCGCAGCTTCACGCCTCCCAGCAAAAACGCTTCTGCTCGCTTGTAAGAAATAAATGTCTAGAACCAAGGTATAGGATATGTAAGAATTGGTGTGTGTGTGTGTGTGTGTGTGTGTGTGTGTGTGTGTGTGTGTGTGTGTGTGTGTGTGTGTGTGTTTTGTTGCCGTGTACTGACTTCCGTGATTAAACTAGAGGGAATGTGTGATTTTGATTCTGAAAATGGAGGGTCTTTGAGGGTGTTTTTTTTTTTTAAAGTTTTGTTTGTTTGTTTTTTTCGTTGGTTAAAAAAAAATATGGTTCTTATTACTATTATTTTTATTTTGTTTTGGAGGGGAGGGGGGGGGGGCAGTGCTGATTTTCATTTTCTGAGGCCTCCTTATACAACTGCACATTAGAAATCAATGTGATGGTATTGTTTAACCCTTTTTAAAAAAAATTCATTTCAGATCAAGTCAGAGAGAGGACTGGCGTTCTCTTGAAGTGCAAGCAATGGCAGCAGCAATCACAAATCTTGTCAAAAATATCATTAACTTATGAAGAAACCCCCCAAAATATGGACCCCCAAAATGCACTCCTCATTCCTGAGACTTCCTGTGGTGTCTTTTTTTGTCCCGTCCTTTACTACAGATACCCCCCTGAAAATTGCAGTGGACGATGAATAGTGGCTGATGGCAAAATGGCCAATCGACCGACATTCAGAAAGCGCGTCGGCAAAAAATCTGACCTGGCATTCCTGGAGGAAGAGGCAAAAAACTGGAAGAGGTTCGAAACGAAGTGACGACAATTGGTGCTGATCCAATTGCGTTCCCGTGAACCCCGCGAGAGGGGCTCCTCTTTAAAGTTAAACACTTTTCACACCGAAAGTTGTATTTTCTTTAAAGGTCTACTCTGATACATAAAAAGTCCCGAAAGAGCACTGCAGTAGGACATATGGACATATTATGATAAATTTGCAACCAAATATTGAGACCTTTTTTTTTCTCAGTGATGTATATCACATGGAATTAGCACAGCAACTTAAAGCCCGCCCCCTCATTTATAAGAACAGAGAAAAATTCGAAACAAACACCACCACCACCCCCCCCCCCCCACCCCCGCCGAAAATATCAAAAAAACCTAAAAGAACCAAACAAACAGAAAACAAAGAAACATACAAACAAACTAAACAACAACAACAACAACCCCCCCCCCCCCAAAAAAAAAAAAAAAAACAAACCCAAAAAACAACAACAACAAAAAAACGAAACACACAAACAAAAATACAGACAAACGAACAACAACTACTATTTAAAAAATTCAACAAGCAACAGTCACAAAATGCAATCCTCGGTTTAGTCCTTTAAACAGAAATGACCTTGCAGCTACAAAAGTGGGACGGCATCAAGTTCTGTACCCATCAACCGCGCCTTCACTAAAGTACATTTCCTCAAATTCCTGTCAGGCACGGTAAACGGTGACGCTCCTGATCTGCTTTAAGTTGTCCGTTAGTGGCAGATAATGAGTTTTAATCTTTGGATGCCTTGTCGCAGCTCACAGTGTCACACGTCGGTCGCACGGTGCGCAGTAAGTAACGGCCAAGCCAGCGGTGAGCATAAAAGTGGTGTGAATTGGGGCAGGATGTGGGGTTGAGTGGGCGGGTGGGGGGAGGGTGTGTGTGTGTGTGTGTGAGAGAGAACATGTTACACGCGAGAAAATATCCCTACGTTTTTGTGTTTTTTTTTTAAATGTCCATCGAACTAACAGTACAACAGATACCCCCCCCCCCAAAAAAAAACAAAAAAAACAAACAAACAAACAAAAAAACAAAACAAAACAAAACACAAAAACAAACAAAGAAAAAATACCAACAAAACAACAAGAAAAAAAACAACCCAACCAACAACAACAAAACAACAACTAAAATAAACAACAACACAAAAACCCAACCAACAACACACAAACAAAAACCAAACAACATCCAAACAAAAACAAAACAATTAGACAACAACCATATCAATAACAAAACAAACAAAAAACAAACATACAAACGACTAATGAAACGGCAACAAACAAACAAAAACAACACACACAAACACACACACACACAAAAGAAAAAAAAATCCGATGCCAAGCCGCAAGCGAGACTTGAACCTCGGACCTCCGCCCGTAACCCCTAGAATGCTCAACGCGCAACGCTTCCTCAACATCCAACAGAACACAACAGCAGCAACAACAAACGCGTTTAACAACCCAGACCGAACACAAAAGAGAAGCTGTGTGTATGCCCCGTCAAAAAAAAAAAAAAAAAAAAAATCCACCAGAACTGGAGCAGCCCAAGACGTCACCAGACAATTAGCGGGACACTGGGGCTAAGATGGCGCAAGCGTGTCAAAGAATCTTCATCTCTGGAAGCGTAATGGCGTCGGGTTAAGATCCGTTCCAATGCCGCCGGGTAAATTTGTTCGGACCGTGCGCTGGCAACCGCTTCGTCAACTTGGAGGGATTGGGAGGGAGGATGGGGGCAACGGCGGATGCAGGGTGTTGCTGTAGGTGGCGCCCCTGGGATGACATGCCCAGTCTTGAAGATTTCTATGCTCACAGATCACACTGAGCTGTTTTGGTGGTGTCAAGCGTCAAATCACGTAGATGCCTGCACAGTGACAGCATCTCAAAGACTGGCACTGAGCCAGCAGAAGGGCACATAATGATGAGGCTAACACTGAGCGAGAGATTTCTATACAAGGCCAACAACTGGGTAGCAGAATAAAAAAATTTCGACCGCTTGCGCAAAGTGTAATATTGTATCGCATAACGAGCTCTACTAATCATCATCATCATCATCATCATCATCATTCCTCTTTAGTCCTTGTGGAGCATAGGGCCTCGACAGTTGTTCTCTACTTCCTGCAATCTCTGGCTGCTGTTTTTGCATCCTCCAAGGTTTGGCCGGCGGCTTTCAGCTCGTCCTGGAGGCTACGCCTACATGTCTGCTTTGGGCGCCCCCTTTTTCGTTTTCCTTGTGGGTTCCAGTCAAGTGCTTGTCGGGGTGACATTAGCCTGGCTCTTCCGCAAGGTGTGTCCAACCCATCGCCACTTCCTTCTCCTGATCTGAGCTGTGATACACTCCTGATTCGTCCTCGTCCACAGGTCTAGGTTTGGCACTCTGTCGAAGCACCGGAGGCGGAGGATCTGTCGGAGGCACTTATTGATGACTACCAATCATTAAGATAGCATATTTCCAACGCACAGGTGTAGTCAGGGGCGAAACGCTTCCAAAACATGAGTTTGCTTCGGTGAAGGCTATTATGGAGGGAACTGGTACAGGTTTATTTTTAGACGGACGTCACCTGAGGTCACGGGATTCCGGAAACGCCCGATAGCGCGTTCAAACCTTAACATTCTAAGGCTTACCGGCACACTGGTCGGGGTAGCGAGAACAAGTCCGATTCTGTCAACCGGCACACTGGTTGGGGTAGAGAGAACAAGTCCGATTCTGTCATTAATGTTAGAGGTCCGGGGTTTGGGTCTTGTTTGCGGTTTGGCATCGGATTGTTTTTCTTTTTCATGTGGGGCCATTCATCGGAACCAGTCGTCGGGGGGTTCTCTCCAAGTACGCGAAGGGGTAGTGCTGGTCACACACACACGCACACACACACACAGACAGAGCAGAGGTACGATTACCTCCCTAGGAGCATCATAAAAATCACCATCATGCGCATCATCATGCAAAAAAGAAAGAAAAAAAAATAAACCTGCCTCAACTTCTAACCCCTTCAACCCATGAAGAAGGAGAATCTCAAAGGTCTGCTCCTCATTCCCTCCATCCCCCTCCCCCCAAACAAAACGAAAAGCAAGAAAACCCCCAAAACGACAGCAACAACCACAAAATTTGTTATTTAATAACAACAACCACAAACAGCAACAACAACAACTCAGAAACAGTAACCAACAACCCCATCAATGATATTACCACTTTGGCCATAACACGCATCCGCTGTTGGGTGGAATCTCCTTTAAGGTATTCTCCGTGACATTCTGTCGTTTTTTTGTGTTTCCCTCAGGACAGCCACAGTCTCTGTGTCGAAGTCTGAAAAAGGCGAAAGGTTTGAGGGCGGAATCGCTGCTCTGTTGACACAGCTTGCCGTAACAATGACACAGCTAAATGGGGTGCATCACCCAGTTAGAACCTCCGCTCGATTTGGCTGCTTGAGTTCGTAATGAGAGAGAGGCTTGTGGAAGACTTATCCGAAATAGGTTTCAGTTCCAGAGGCCGAACTGAAATAGGTGTCGGATGTGGAGGACGAACCGAAATAGGTTTCGGTTTTGTCATGATTATTTCAAGACATTCTTTCGTATTCACGTTTGCAAGTGAAAAATCTGTATTCTGTTTCTAAAACTCAGAAGAGAATATGAACATGTATATCGCCTGATTATGAATAAAATAGCATGTATTGAGTATAATGAACATACAAGTTATATTTAATTGAACTTCACAGGCGAACTGTTGGAAAACGCGAACTTTACACGTTAACATCCTGCCGCGATTAAACCAAGAACAACAACAACAACACACACACAACGAAACAACAACAACACACACACACATAGAGAGAGAGAGAGAGAGAGAGAGAGAGAGAGAGAGACACACACACACACACACACACACACACAAAACGAAGATGGTAACGTTGCATGTTGTTCAACCTGATTTGTAGTTCTTCTGATGTGAACCTTGTGTGATACCTTCCATTTCTTTTAAATGTCTCTCTTTAAGGCAAGTTGAGAGAGCGAGAGAATGAAATGAACCTCTATTTCACAGGGATAATAAGAGGACGGCAGACATAATTATGCCTTTCTTCGACCTTGTCGTTGCAACACACTATACTCCACACACACACACACACACACACACACACACACACACACAGCCTGCTTCAGCGTCTTCCCAGATGCGCGAGTGACCTTTCCATTTGATCTGATGCGAGGAGCGGGCACCAAAAAGGCTATCAACCATGGCTCCAGGCTATGACGCCCAAACCCCAGCTCCAATCTCTCGAGTGGACGAAAATGGCGCTGGCAAACTAGCGCAGGGATTACAGATGCTCTTAAAAGCCTTCCCGTGATCCATACCGGTCCGGCTTCAAACCACTTTTTTGCTGTTGCTTGTAGCGGGCGAGCGCCTATTTCCGGTAACCCGGAGCTTGCGCGAGTTTTACGACAGTCGTAAACAGTACTGCATCCGCGCGCGATAAGGGATGTCGCAAATTTAAAGATGTCACGAAAATGCTGTTTTGCCTGTTAGCGCTGACGCGAAGGCTCGGCGGAGTGCCAAGGGGTTTCAGGAAGCTGAGACATTTTCGGTTGGTTTGGTGCTGGAATTTGGTAACACGGGACAAGAAAAGGCCGAGAACAAGAATGAATATATATTCGGCAAGGCCTTAGTTCCAGCTTTAGGAATAGTGTGTGTGTGTGTGTGTGTGTGTGTGTGTGTGTGTGTGTGTGTGTGTGTGTGTGTGTGTGTGACCGGGGTATGCAAAAATGTACGCTGGTAGTTCACTCTCCCTCTCTCTCTCTCTCTAGCCGCGAATTAGTCTTTGTTGCTTGCGCGGCGTTAAGCCCTAACTAACTAACTAACTAACTAACTCTCTCTCTCTCTCTCTCTCTCAAGAAAAGATTAAAAGAAAAAAAATCGACGTCTGATCTAATCCTTCATCCTCGAAAAATATACTCTCTCTCTCTCTCTCTGAAACCACTGGCTGAGAGCAACCAAACAACCACCAAAAAACAACAACAACAACACCCCCCCCCCCCCAAAAAAAAAGTGCTCGTTTCCCCGCCTTTGATATCACCCCCGTGAGGTGGGAACGGACGTTGAAGCCCTCAACCCCCCAGCCCTCTTAGAACACTAAAGGTGTTCAAGATCTAAGCTCCCAACAAAAAGCGTTCCGAAGGGTGAAAATATTTTTTACAGAGTCGACCGTGCAAGCACAGTCAACTCTGTCACAGTTGCAGAGTTTTCAGCGCTTCGGGGACCCTTATAAAACCAGAGCACGAGTTTGCCTTGACATTATTTGGCTTTCGCTACAGTGTCTAGCGGATGTTGAGTGCTGCACGATCTTTCTCTCTCAGTGTCAAAACGCAAACTGAGCTGTGAAATCAGGCTACCCTTGCCTTTTATTGGGGGTTCAGGGACGCTGAAAACTTCGCAAATGTGATAGAGTTGATTGTGCTTGCACGGTCGACTCTGTAAAAAAAATAAAAAATAAAAAATTCACACTTCGGAAAGCTTTTTGTAGGGAGCTTAGATCTTTAAGACACTATTTACTAGCAGTCAGACAGACTCATTTGACATTGATATGCCTTCATTTGAGCCTGTAAGGTTATTCTGACTTCTTTATCGTTATCTATCGTAATACTATTCCGAATTGCGTTGTTTTCTGAACCAACTCCTATTTTGTTTCATCACGAATTTGACTCTTTCCTAAAATCCAATTTCTTTGCGGAGTGTTCGGTGACAAACAGCACAAAGAGGAAACCAGGGGTCCGATGCATGAAAGGAGACTGGGCTGGTCTGAGACTTAGCTCTAGTCTGGGCAATTAACCCTCTTGGCTTAAACAGTTTTATTTGTTTTGAACAAATATACATATGCATTTTCACACAAATTTCACGAGGCCGAGCACAAGGAGTCAAAACCTTATAAGTGTGCTCGTAAGTACAGAAAACATGTGCGGCGGAGACGTCAAATACAGTGTTATGGTAGGACAGATCTGTAAAGAAAGAGATAGGAAGTTAAAGGGGACAGAGAGAGAGAGAATGGCTAATAAGTACTGTACAAAGAAAAATGCAGTGGGACTGTGGTTTCAACGGTCCATGCTCGAAGGTACGGGGCTCGCACCCACTAAATTTTGTTGAGCCAACGTGGTGTTCGTCGTGTCGTGCTGTGTACAAACAAACTGCAGGCTAATGTAAGAAAATTGACAGCGAGCATTCAGAACTTCGGCGACGTTGTTTACTAGCTGAGCTTGATTGAAATATTAAAGGAGCTTCTGTAACCATTTCTATGCTCACTGGACAAGATAAAAACACATAAAGAGTATAATTACACTGAGAAAGTACACACATTCAGGCGCTGACAACACACTAGACAGACAATGGCTATTTGCGAAGTATACAAGTCTTACGTCACTTTACTGTTTTAGTAATAATAATAATAATTGATACTTATATAGCGCTCTTTCTCGCAGACAGCTTACAGCGCTTTACAAGGAAAAGAAAAGAAGAACATTAGAACAATGCAGTCACATACAAACAATGCAGTACACCTTCACAAAACACACAAAATATCAACAAAAACTTGGCTAGGTTAAGCATTGTTTTTTCTTTTTACATTTCCATGGACATCTGAGTCGGCAACAGTTAAAAGATTTGTCTCAGCTTAGTGAGTCTAGGAATAAGTTCCAATTTACGTTCTAGACGCTGTGCGTGAGTCACGCCCCTACACGTTTTTCGCACGAACATCCATTTTGTGATATCCACAGACAGACTGCTGAGAAGCGTGCGGGTAATATTGCCAATAAGTCAGAGGTTTCCGACAGGGCTCAGTTTTGAGAGCGCGGTCTGAAGTACCCAGAAACTAGTTGCGAGCGGGAGGTCATAACTGATACCATGGTATCTGGTTTCTCAGCACTTTAATTTGTTCCCCAGTACAACCGAATAGGTTGCCGGGAAAAAAATGGCCGCGGCGAAGGACCCCGACGATTTTTGAACGGACAGTATATTTGGAGGGACTGTGAGCTCTGGAGCTTACGATAAGGGAGCAGGGAAGGGCTTGTGTTTATGTTTGAGAGAGTGTGTGTGTGTGTGTGTGGGGGGGGGGGCTTTGTATGGCCCAAAATTCTTCGACCTTTATCAATCACGATCGCAGAAGACAATTTACAAAATACAGATTCTTTCCATAATCTCAGTTCTGTCGTACTTTGAAGCTTACAACAAAGAGCAATTTTTCCTCAAAGCGATTATATAAACAGTAAGAAAAAATCACCATCATCATTTAGAGATGGAAAATTACGGTTAAAGAAATATCATAATGCTTCTTCGTGATGTTTGTGTTTCATGAAGGGTGGGCTTAATACTTGTCTTTATTTGAAGTACACTTTAAATAATTCCATATGCAAAGGCCTGTTTTTAACAAAAGCCTGTAACCAGGCCACCAAAAGCTGCTCCCCTTCAATGAAACCAGATAGCTGTTTACCAAAACAGTACTCTACCAGCGGAACGGAAGTTCGTCTTCTACGGAAACGGGCCGTCTGCACGTAAGGGCAATAACTACACTAGCTAGAATTAGCCGCAATTATCCAAGGGAGCTTACTTCGGCGTAGAGGGCTTACCGAACTTTGTTCCTTGCAAGCCGTATTGATTCGGTGGACATCAAAAGGGACACTCAAGTCTGGACATTGCTGCTAGTTCTGATGGACACTCGCTGACCTAAGCTGATGAAATTGATTGGGTCAGTTTCGCTAGAGGATGCTATTACTGGACATGGTCCAAAAAGGCGCTTGTCTGTGTCTGTCAGGGTGGTTGTGTGTTTGGGAGTTTACAACGCCCTTTTCCACCACGTATGGGTGATTCAAAGACAGGGCAACGAAAAAAAAAAAAAAAAAAAAAAGCCCAGCACAGATACTTTGCCCGAACCAAGATTCGAACTCACGACCCGAACTTTGAAAGTCCAACGCTCTACCATTCGGCTATCACGGCTCACCCTATTTCTATAGGATAAGATTCATGTGAATTCGTAATTGGTGTGGGGGAGCCGGTGTGGCCGAATGGTAGAGCGTTGGACTCTCACTGCTCGGGTCGTGAGTTCGAATCCCGCCGGCTGGGGCCAAATATTTGTGCTGGCCTTTTTTCTCGTTGCCCCCGTCTTTGATATCACCCTTATGTAGTGGAAAAGGACGTTAAACTCCCAAACACCCACCCACCAACCCACCCGTAATTGGTGTGCATGAAAATGAGCTTGAAATTTGTTTGCCTCAGGAAAGCATGGCGTACTGGTCACCACAAAATAATATCGGTAGTACTAGTTGCTGGATTCATGAGAGCGCATTGTGCGTTTCCACACACCAACCAGCTTTGTTTTTAACTGGGATATCACCGGATAAACGCATTTAACCTCAATATAGTGTACCGCGATAGACTCTCTCTCTCTCTTTCACACACACACACACACACACACACACACACACATTCTCCTCCTCCTCCTCCTCAACATCATCATCATCATCAGTGATCATTTCGGACACTTACTGTGGACACCCAGAGCAGCGACACTGACACAGGAAGCCTGACCCCGAACCCTGCACAGGGGGTCTAAGGTCCAGACGGGGTCGACTCGCAAGGTTAATCAACCGTTGCCTAATTAAAGACTATCACGAACCATGGACCGCATGCGGGCAGGCCGACGGGCAGGGTGATACAGCTTAATAGTCAGCATTGTATCCATCTCTTGAGTGGTGAAGTCTTTTCTGGAGCCGGGTGCGGGTGTTTGGGGGTTTAACGTCCTTTTCCACCACATAGGGCGATATCAAAGACGGGACAACGATGAAAAAGCCAGCACAAATATTTGGCCCCAGCCGGGATTGAACTCACGACCCGAGCATTAGAAGTCCAACGCTCTACCATTCGACCACCGCGGCTTCCCCTTTTCTGGAGCCCAAACCTAAACTGATAAAACATGTTCAAGAACATTCTCTCTCTCTCTCTCTCTCTCTCTCTCTCCCTCTCTCTCTCCTCTCTCTCTCTCTCTCTCTCCTCTCTCTCTCTCCCTCTCTCTCTCTCTCTCTCTGTGCGTGCTTAATTCTCTTATGCATTTTGTACTACCATTATTTTGTTTCTTTACATACACAGAAAAGGCACGCCCTGACATCTTCTTATGAATAATAAAAAACACCACTCATATCACAGGTAAAATTGAATAATAAAATACTGAAATGAAATGCATCCATCAAATATGTCTACCATAGTCGTAGGTTTAAACTACATACTCAATACATACATGTCCTACATACTCAAATATCAATAGCTGTAATAGACTTACAAGAAATGAAATGCAGCATATATTGCTTGAGTTACTCATAAATGGAAAAAAAAAACAAAAAAAAAAAAACAACCCAGCAATAAAGACAGTTCAAACAGTATATTGCAGTTTTTCAGTGATGGAGACACGAGCAATTTACAGCAGAATTTTATGTTTTCACTGAACAGGTCGTAGCTCAGAAATGTAAAGATGTCAAGGCCTTCATTGTGTGCCAAGGCTGGAAACTCGAATGTTCAAGCGACGGCACCATTGCACCTAAGATGCAATCGAGTATTGGCTGATTGTACTTCGATCAAAGTCGTATTCAGCCTTGTCTTGAAATGTGCCAGCTAACACCACTTTCCCTACATGGTCCAACCCTTGTCGTGGGGTAGTGGCTTGTGTACCTCAATGACCCAGAGAACTACGCCAGCGGGAGCACGTGCTCCTGGCAGGGTCACCCAAGCTGGACAGGTCGAAGGGTAGAGGTCAGACGAATGTGGACCACCTCTCCAAGAGGCTAAACGGGTTTGCGTAGGGTTAACAGCCCTACCTGTAAAAAACATAACGTTACAGAAGCATCGACAGCAACAAACCAAAACATTCACCTGGGCAAGGAAGGGTCTCCATCCCGGAGACCTATGACGCATTGCAGTGAAAGCCGAAAGGAAGCTGCAAGGCCGACCCCCCTTCTAACACCCAGGACAACGACGAGAGTAGCCACATGGAACATCAGGACTATGTATGAAGTAGGAAGGGACCACACAAGTAGCAAGAGAGATGAAGAACTACAAGATAGGAGTACTGGGACTGAGTGAGACAAGGTGGCTACAGACAGGACAGCCGAGATTTTCATCGGGAGAGCAATTGCTGTACTCGGGACACACAGAGGATGGAGCCCCCCACACTGAGGGCGTGGCCCTGATGCTGGCACCGGAGGCACAGCGGGCACTCATCGGCTGGGAACCTGTCAACTCCCGCATCATCACAGCCAAATTCATCACCAAGAAGAAAGACATCAAGCTAAACATCATCCAGTGCTACGCTCCCACCAATGATGCGGAAGAGGAGAAAAAAGATGACTTCTACCAACAACTGCAGACAGTGATAGATAGAGGAGGAGCCAAGGACATGACCATACTTATGGGTATGTCGAGGCTATGAGAACACCATGGGAACACACGGACTGGGACAGATGAACGAAAATGGCGAGCGCTTTGCAGACTTTTGTGCCCTGAACCAGCTAGTGATAGGAGGCAGCATCTTCCCACACAAGCGCATCCACAAGGCCACATGGAGATCGCCGGACCATGTCACGGAGAACCAGATTGATCACATCTGCATCAGCCGGAAGTTCAGGAGATCGTGGCGAGATGTGCGCGTGATGAGGGGTGCCGATGTATCATCAGACCACCACCTTCTTGCAACAACACTGAGACTTCGGCTTAAGAGACACACTTCAACGCCAACAACACACGGACCAGGTACAACGTTGGCCTACTCAGGAACACAGAGACACAAGCAGCATTCCGGATCAGCCTTTCCAACAGGTTCCAGCCACTGCAAGACCTGATAGAAGACAGTGGAATGGATATCGAGACACAGTGGGAACACAGCAAGAAACTCTGGCACGACACATGCGAAGAGGTCCTTGGCAAGAGAAAGACCCAACACAAGGAATGGATCTCTGCTGATACCATCCAGAAGCTGGAAGTTAGGAAAAAGAAGAAAACTGCACTGAACACGAGCCGAACAAGAAGAGCTAAGGCAAAGGCACAGGAAGAATACACAGCAGCTGACAGAGAAGTGAAGAGGAGCACCAGAAAGGACAAGAGGGACTACATCGACGACCTGGCCAATCAAGCAGAGGAAGCAGCTGGACAAGGGAACCTAAAAGACCTGTACCAGGTGACCAAGAAGCTCGCGGGGCAAATTTCAGCAGACAGACAAACCAGTGAAGGACAAGAACGGGCACCCACTGACAACAACTGAGGAACAGCTGAAGCGATGGGCAGAACACTTCAGGGAGCTGTTAAATCGCCCCATCCCTGAAACACCACCAGACATCCCGCCAGCTGAGACAGAACTACCCATCAACTGCGACAAGCCCTCTAAGGCGGAGATCAGGAAAGCCATCATGACACTGAGAAATGGGAAAGCTGCAGGGCCGGACGAGATACCAGCAGAAGCCATCAAAGCAGACACAGAGACAGCCGTCAACATGCTGCACAGCCTATTCAGCAAGATCTGGGAGAAGGAAGAGGTGCCAGCCCAGTGGAAAGAAGGGATCGTCATCAAGCTGCCAAAGAAAGGGGACCTCAGGGACTGCAGCAACTACCGAGGGATCATGCTCCTGTCAGTGCCAGGCAAGGTTCTCAACAGAATTCTACTGGAGAGGATGAGGGAGGCAGTCGACCCTATGCTCCGAGACCAGCAGGCGGGCTTTCGCAGGAACAGGTCCTGCGCTGACCAGATCGCCAGCCTACGCATCATCGTTGAGCAGTCACTGGAGTGGAACTCCCCCCTCTACATCAACTTCATAGACTATGAGAAGGCCTTCGACAGTGTAGACAGAGAGGCGCTGTGGAAGCTGCTAAGGCACTATGGAGTTCCCCGGGAAGATCATCTCCCTGATTCAGTGCACCTACAAAGACATGAGCTGCAGGATTGCCCATGCCGGCCAGTTGTCAGAAAGCTTTGAGGTGAAGACCGGAGTCCGCCAGGGATGCCTGTTGTCCCCGTTCCTCTTCCTCCTGGTCATCGACTGGATCATGAAGACCACCACAACAGGCAGGAAAAACGGGATACAGTGGACACTCTGGACGCAGCTGGATGACCTCGACTTTGCGGACGACCTGGCGCTCCTGTCTCACAGCCACAGCCAGATGCAGGACAAGACTACATGCCTGGAAGCCACATCAGCCGGAACAGGGCTCAAGATCAACAGGAGGAAAACCGAGCTGATGAAGATCAACACCACTGCCAACACACCAGTCACAGTCGGTGGAGAGTCCATCAGGGAGGTAGAGTCCTTTGTCTACCTGGGAAGTGTGGTTGATGGACAGGGAGGCACAGACCGAGACGTCACAGCCAGAATCGGCAAGGCAAGAGCAGCAATGGTCATGCTGAAGAACATCTGGGCATCCAAAGTTGTCAGCATAAGAACCAAACTTCGCATCTTCAACTCCAACGTGAAGTCAGTTCTGCTCTACGGATGCGAAACATGGAGGACAACGAAGACGATGCAGCAGAAGATCCAGACATTTCTCAACACCTGTCTGAGGCGCATCTTCAACATCCGATGGCCAGAGAAGATCCGGAACGAAGAGCTGTGGGAGCGAGCAGGGCAGGAACCAGCGGCCAAGCAGATCCTGCGGAGGAAGTGGGGCTGGATTGGACACACCCTCAGGAAGCCAGCATCCAGCACCACACGCCAAGCCCTGACATGTAACCCACAGGGGAAAAGGAAGAGAGGCCGGCCTCGCAACAGCTGGAGGCGGGACACTGAGGCAGAGTTATATAAGCAGGGGACCAACTGGACTGGAGTGGCAAGAATAGCCCAGAACAGAGTGCGATGGCGAAGGGTTGTCGATGGCCTATGCTCCACGTGGAGCCAGGGGCCTAAGTAAGTAAGTAACACCACTTTGCTACAGTGTTTGGAAGAAGAAAAAAAAAGAAAGAAAAAAAAGCGCCTGTGTTGTTAACTGTGATCCTTTCCTCATACAGGCTTCCCTCATTAATATTTCGATAAAAAGTTTTTGTAGTCTGCCTTCTTATCATGAACACTATACATGCACACCGTGTTGCTACCGTGTTTAGAAAAAGAAAAGAAAAAAAAATGGAACCTGTATTGTGTACCGTGATCCCGTCCTCCAGACAGAGTTCCCTCCCTTGTTCGACTCTTCTCTTCCTGAGGCCGGAAGCGACAGACCAGCTTAGGCCGATCGCTAACATAGATTGGTAGGCAAACGAACCGACAGGGCAATTTTTACACCACTCCCAGAATCGGCCCAGAAGATGGCCAGCCTAATTTTTCCAGCTAGCACTCTTTCAGGAGGCTCTATGGACATCTCAGCAGGGTCCAAACAAACCAGCTCCCAGAAAAAGAACTGGAAGAGACTACAGTGGTCTTCGAACGAAGAGCTCTTTCAGCGGAGGGAGTGTGTGACAGTGTTAGGGCGGCGGGTTTGTGTAGACGGTAGAGAGAGCTTGTTTGCTTTGCTTTGACAGCTCGGCAACGATAGAAGGACAGTGATTCCCGTTGATGCGGGCAGGGTCTTAGGGAAGGGGGAAAGAGAAAGTTCATGGAGGATAGCGAAGACTGCGGTGAGTTGTGACGATGCTACTGGGTTCGGGCGACGATTTTTTTTTACTACGTTTTTGTTTGTAAACAACAACAACAAACAACAACAACAACACTTCTGTTATTGGTGGGTGTTTTCTGGTCCTTTGGAATGTGTACCGTGAACGGTGGAAACCAGGGTGGCCGAATGGTAGAGCGTTGGACTTCTAATGCTCGAGTCGTGAGTTCGTATTCCGGCTGGGTCCAGATATTTGTGCTGGCTTTTTCATCGTTGCCCCGTCTTTAATATCACCCGTATGTGGTGGAAAAGGACGTTAACCCCCCCCCCAAACACCCACCCCAACCACCCACTCACCCACCCGTATACTGAACAGGAAAAATCAGCGTGTATACTTGCATGAACTATTCCTCTTGGCAATATCTTTAGCTCGATTCTAGCCGCAAAATCGCCTTTGTTGTGTGCAGAGGCGTAAAGCCTTAACTGACTAACTTTAACTCAATTTGGCATTGTGCACCAGTGGCCTCCAAAAAAAAAAAAAAAAAAAATGTCCGCATGGATTTAATTTGGCTTACTGGGAGTGCTGAAGTTTGATTACACTCACGTTTGCTGCTGCTAGAACTGCTAGGAACAATAATAATGATAATAATAATTGTATTTGAAATGTCACAAATCACCGCGAACTGTTCCCATCACGCACGTTCAGATGAAACGCACGTATTGTTTTAGGCGCTGGGAATGAATACACTACAATCACGCGGCGCGAAGGGTCAGCTTGGCTATTCAAGTTTCGGAATTTAGAAAGTTCTACATTTCTTTTTTTAATTTTGCGGGCTGAACATCTCAAAACCAAGGGGGGAGGGGGGGAGGAGGCGGAGTACCCGGAGAGAACCCCCGACGATCGGCCCGAGCGAACGGCGCCACATACGAGAAGGAAACATTCTTTGCCCAGAGTGGAACTCGAACCTGGTCTCTTGCATTGGGTGGCGAAGTCTTGATCACTAGACCACTGACGTAGCTCGCCGTCTATTTGCAGACAGATGGTGTCAGTTTGCAGACAGTGGTGCAACAGCATTACTGTCGTCGCAGTTTCAAGTCGTAGCAGCACCGGACAATTTTCCGCCATTTTCTCTACCCCCCGTGTTCTTATGCAAAGGGAAAGTTGGCTGGATTCCCCGTGGACTGAGTGGTTTTTGCGGTCGTCTGTAGAGGGTAACTACCTAACAGCGGCCCAGCAGCCCAGCACTCTGGACACTGGGATTTTCTGGGTTTAGATGATGACATGGAAATGGGTCTGGCATAACCAGGGATATGACGTGTACTCTTGTGGTATCCGTGATTTATTCATTAATTTTGACTACACAACTTGCATACCGCACAGGCTACAAACCACAGGTACAGATTTAAAAGAACATGTTATGTATATTCCTATCAAACATGACGCTGCACATGACGCCCTAGAAATGGTTTTAAATTCACCAAAAACACCACACAAATCCAGCAGCCAAAGGCCCATGTGTAGGGTAAACTTAAACAAATTCCAATGTTCACATTTTGGTCAATGCTAGTAGCTACCGCCTACCCCCTCGATCATTCCTCTGTCGTCTGCTTGCTCTTGTCGTCTGCTAGCTCTTGTGCCAGCCGCTTATGAATACAAGGTGGGTGGGTGGGTCTTTAGGGGTTTAACGTCCTTTTCCACCACACACGGTACGTGATATCAAAGATGGGGCAGCGATTAAAAAGCTAGCACAAATATTTGGCACCAGCCGGGATGCGAACTCATGACCCGAGCATTAGAAGTCCAACGCTCTAACATTCGGCCAACCCGGCTCCCCGCATGAATACAAATTTAATAGTCCAAATGTCACGCTCAATTTTGAATGTAAATTGACATGAAACTTATTTGCAAAGCCAACAAACAGTCCCAGACTGCCAATTTTTTTTAAAATCTGCACACGCATTTTAAAAGGGCAAAAATTCTGTACTATAGTTAGAGGAACAGTCTCTACATACCCCTGAAGCTGTTAGTGAGGTGCCCAGCGGATTAAAAAAAATGCTGTTGTTGTTGTTGTGAGTACACTTAGACCCCCCCCCCCTCTCTCTCTCTTTCTCTCTCTCTCTCTCTCGCAGCTTTAGTTTATTATAATTACTGCCATTGTAATACCGTTAACATGCACTTGTTCCACCCCTGAGCATTATTATAACCGGTGCTTGTTCAAGCTCAGTAATTGTTTGTTTACTTGGCACAAATTGTATTGCAATAAACCTGTTTAAACCAACCACGTTAACACAAACAAGCAAACAAACAAACAAACAAACAAACAAACAAACAAGTAAACACATTTCTAATGTACCAGGGTAGTAGAATGTTGACTCAGGTTCATGCAAGCAGCAGATACTTGGTTGTACTATTTGTTGGAGGGTGTGTGTGTATGTGAAGGGTGGGTGGGTAGGTGGGGGGGGGGGAATGTCTGTTACCGTTGTGTGTGTGTGTGTGTGTGTGTGTGTGTGTGTGTGTGTGTGTGTGTGTGTGTGTGTGTTTTGGGGGGCTGTGTTTTCGTCATAAGCAGTATGTGTATTCAAAGCATATGTATATGTATGTTTGTGTGTGTATATACGAATATGGACTAGGGCTATCTGTACATCTGTTCTGTCTATCTGTAACTGTTTCTGTTGTGTAAATATCTAATCTTTGTCTATGTGTTCACATATATGTGTGTGTGAAAAAAGAAAAACAGAAAAAAATAGCCCCTTGACGTGACAACGCCTCATAGCCAGTGTCGTGCGCATTTTTATCTTTGTCAGTTTCTGATCTCCCGTCCTAACTGAAGGAAAATGAAAACAAACAAATTCAAAACTACAATAACAAGAGACAATTGGAAACAGAAAGGTTCATTGCCAATTGAAATGTCATAAAGTTTGTTCATAACAGAGTTATACGTTCACATTAATTTTGTTATTTTCAATAATAGTATCGTTTGTCATTTGTTGTTGTCGTCACATACTCAGACCTCGCGAACAACAAAATATAGGTCAGTATATAGTAATATGGTCTTTTCTCGTTGGTACGGTAGATGGCCTATTTCTTTCATTAGACACGTAAACTTGAAATTATGATATGTCGGTAAAGTTTTATGTGTTTTGGAACATTGGTTTATGGCTCAGCTTTGCTATAGTTTTTCTCATTCCAACTTGGAATGCAGTTGTCAATTTTATTTATGGTGGGAGAGTACTATATATACTTGGCCGACCGTGCTGCTGAACAGTTTGCAAACCATCTGCTCTTTGGTAAGTCTCTCTCTCTCTCTCTCTCTCTGTCTGACAGTAAGTGCATGCCGACTGTTCGCTTGCTATTTTAAACATCTCTTTTTGTCTTTAATCATTATTATTGACTTTAAAAAGATATCTTGTGTGCACTTGAAATCAATAGACAATGTGTATGTGTGTACGTGTGTTTGCAACATCTGTTCGCTGTTTGTTTGTTGTTGTTTTATTTGTGCATTAATCCGTCTGTTTGTTTTTCTTGTTTTATTCCTTATTTTGTTAGTTAGTTAATAGTAGTTTTTAGCAACGGCAGATATGAAAACTGACTACTTGACGTCAACTGCCTTTACCGTTGTATAATAAAGATTCATTGATTCATTGACTCTCTCTCTCTCTCTCTCTCTCTCTCTCTCTCTCTCTCTCTCTCTCTCATATTTGATGGCCTGCTTTGTTACATATATAGAAACATTATTCATGTTAGTCTTAACATCATTTTGACTTACTTTGTCGTAGTTTCACGTACAGTCACATTCGTTCGTGCTTGGGTGCGCGTCTGTGTGTGTGTGTGTGTGTGTGTGTGTGTGTGTGTGTGTGTGTGTGTGTGTGTGTGTGTGTGTGTGTGTGTGTGTGTTCTGTTTGCAGATCTCAAAGAAGGCTGCAAACATGACAACCGTTCTCTTTGCCGTCATCTTGGCCGTGCTAAACCATGGTAGGACTAAGTTATATCGAAAGAAAGAAAGAAAGAAAAGATATTTCAAGATTTACTATTCGCTTTGTTTTGTTTTATTTTGGAACAAACACGCTCATTTGTGTACTCGCACACTCAAAATGGTCTACCTCAATGGTAAGCTGCGATCTGAATGAGATCCACAGACGCCTGTGGCTGCGAGAGGACGAAATTTAAAGCGGCCGGTGGCTGGGTCGTCTACTCAGCGAGTGATCGCAGCACTGTAAAACACGCCTGTGTAGCATTAAGCCTTTTGCTGGCTGAGTGCCAACCCGTATAATCCTTAAAGATGTCGGCGGGAGCACGATTTTGAACAGGTGTAGTTTGCATACACCGCATTACCATAATTGAGACACTTTATTTCTGCTTCAACCATACTACAACGCTGCTTACATTCTGCCTAACTCCTGCTAACATACCATATATGGTAGTGTTAGCATACATTCAGCAGTGTTAGCAGAGATATAGCACTGCTAAAACTTATGCTAAAAACACGCTTATTATTTGTTAAGAATCTGCCTATTTATTGTCTGTTTGAACATTGGAAGCATTTCGCCTGGGGGACTGCACGGTACGGCTATGCGCTAGACCCACACGAATTATGACAAACAAAACAGTAAACAGAACCAAACACACACACACACACACACACACACACACACACACACACACACACACACACACACACACACACACACAAAACAATAGCAACAACAACGACAACGACAACAGCAAGAACAAGAAGAACAAAACTTCCGAAACGGATCGCTTTGCTCATCCACTCGCTGATTCCGTAAAAAAAAGGCAAAATTAAACAGAGATTTACGTTAGAAAAATGCATATCTGTTATGAATGGAAAACTTGGAACATTAATTCTGTCAACAACGGACTCCTTATCAGCAACTCACAAATTAATAATGCCACTTGATGAATAGATACTAGACTATCAATGCTCTCTCTCTCTCTCTCTCTCTCTCAATCCATAACTAGTAGGAGTTGGTTATGATATATGATGTATTCGTTAACATTTAATGCCACTTCTTTTGTCTGTGAATGTGTACATGTATATAACCATAGTCTTCAAATATGTCAAGCTTTTGTAGTTTCTGAAACTCTGTATCTGTCTGCTATCTCTGTATATGTATATGTACAAAACACTAAAAACAGATTTAACAATTAAAAAAAGGTTACATAAAATGTACTTGCAGGTATCGTCCAGTCGCTTGCGATAAAGGACATCAAGACTGACAAACAACGCGAAGCTGGGTGTGTGTTCTGCGATCTTTCTCCCGGTTCTTTTGCCGGTCGACTGCACGAGATCACGAAAACCGATGCTGGCAAAAGAGAAAAAAGCGAAACCACCTTCCATGACGACATCACTAAACGTGCAGCTGACGAATTTCCAAACGTACCTAGTTTCGCTGATCTGATGAACTGGGGAGCCACGAAAAACAGTAAGGAAATGACGAAACGTGCAGCTGACGAATTTCCAAACGTACCTAGTTTCTTTGACCTAATGAACTGGGGAGCCACGAAAAACAGTAAGGAAATGACGAAACGTGCAGCTGACGAATTTCCAAACGTACCTAGTTTCTTTGACCTAATCAACTGGGGAGCCACGAAAAACAGTAAGGAAATGACGAAACGTGCAGCTGACGAATTTCCAAACGTACCTAGTTTCTTTGACCTAATCAACTGGGGAGCCACGAAAAACAGTGAGGAAATGACGAAACGTGCAGCTGACGAATTTCCAAACGTACCTAGTTTCTTTGACCTAATCAACTGGGGAGCCACGAAAAACAGTAAGGAAATGACGAAACGTGCAGCTGACGAATTTCCAAACGTACCTAGTTTCTTTGACCTAATCAACTGGGGAGCCACGAAAAACAGTAAGGAAATGACGAAACGTGCAGCTGACGAATTTCCAAACGTACCTAGTTTCTTTGACCTAATCAACTGGGGAGTCACGAAAAACAGTAAGGAAATGACGAAACGTGCAGCTGACGAATTTCCAAACGTACCTAGTTTCTTTGACCTAATCAACTGGGGAGCCACGAAAAAACAGTAAGGAAATGACGAAACGTGCAGCTGACGAATTTCCAAACGTACCTAGTTTCTTTGACCTAATGAACTGGGGAGCCACGAAAAACAGTAAGGAAATGACGAAACGTGCAGCTGACGAATTTCCAAACGTACCTAGTTTCTTTGACCTAATCAACTGGGGAGCCACGAAAAACAGTAAGGAAATGACGAAACGTGCAGCTGACGAATTTCCAAACGTACCTAGTTTCGCTGATCTGATGAACTGGGGAGCTACGAAAAACAGTAAGGAAATGACGAAACGTAGGCCGTAGACAGCGCCAAAGTAGTGGATCCACAGAAACACGCAGAATCAGGATTGTCTGAAGAGATTCTGTTTGTCTAACCTGCCAGCCACTGACGCTGTTCAAAAGGTTAGAGAGGTTAGGGTCATTTCTAAAAGCTGCACCATGTCATTTACGTCATTTCTGCTTTACACATTGAAACAGTATACGTATAATCTTTCGTATGATATACAGAGGGTAAGGCAAAAATTGTTTGAACAGCATTTATTTATTTATTTATTTTTTTTGGGCAAAATCTGGCTTCTGTGGAAAGTGTGTAATTGACACTCCATTTCGAGTGAATATCTTGGATTTGCCTATAATGGGTATAGCAGTATTTAGAGGAAAACAACAACAACAACAAACTATTCAGGTCTGAGTACCGTACCTTATTAAAGTCTTAATTAATTAATCAAAGTTCTTGGAATCATTCTTTGTCTTAGTTTTCACAACCACGCGTTCTTGTTGTAACACTGTAAACGTATAAAGGGACGATTTTTCGGATTTTCGATATTGGTGTACCTATACGCAGTGGGACTAGCATGAAGACTCTCTCTTGATTGTCCATTTGCTTGACTTGGTAAGGTAGAAGTCACTACTTCCAGACGGGATCTCGTTTTCTGTAGATTCTGTAACATCAAGGAGTGAAATTTAAAATCTTGCTATTGATTTATCAATTCTGTTGGATCTGAATAAACTGAAAGTGCATATATTTATGGTTGCTCGTGTGTGTGTGCGTGTGTGTGTGTGTGTGTGTGTGTGTGTGTGTGTGTGTGCGTGCGTGCGTGCGTGCGTGCGTGTGTGCGTGTGTGTGTGTGTGTGTGTGTGTGTGTGTGTGTGTGTGTCTGGTCTGTCTGTCTGTCTGTCTGTCCGTGTGTGTGTGTGTGTGTGTGTGTGTGTGTGTGTGTGTGTGTGTGTGTGTGTGTGTGTGTGTGAGTGAGTGTGTATGTGTGTATGTTACTGATAGCTAAATTAGACTCTTTAAATGGCTAATAATAATAATAATAATAATAATAAAGCACTGCGAGCTGAATCCAACACGCACGCTCACGTGAAGCACACGCATTCTCTCACACACTTGAACACTTTACAATCACGTGGTGCAAATGGTCAGCTCAGCAATTTAAGAATTTTAGAATTGCATTTAGTTTTAAAGTTTGTGAGCTGAACATTTCCAAAGCAGACACACTTACATACTTAGGAAGTTTTCTTAGTAACAACTTGAGCCTTTTTCGCTTTTCTGGTTTTCTGTTTAACCCGCCGGCCGACACTTCATTTCATTCATGCAATCATTCACTCATTCCTCTCCGTTTTGTAGTGTTTTGTAAAAGTCTCATACAAGGCCCCAAACTCTCTAACAAATAAATGAGTTATCCCGCCTGCATCTGGATTTTCCAATCCCCTATTGTCTACATTTTGGGGTTTTCGTGACGTAAACACATTCACGCGTTTTAGATCTCTTGAGCATTACGTGTCATCGCATGGGATTCACCCACAGTGGCCGTCTTTCTCCACAGAATACTGCGCGTCTCTTTTCCCGCCATGCAGAAAATTACACATCTTCTCCGTCTTTGATCGCAGTCACGTTTCTTTGGCTCGGCGCGTGCCCGATTCATGAGACGGCGTACGCAAGTTGGCGCACAAAATCTTGGGGGGTCATTACATGCATTTTCGGTTTTGTTCAGTGTTTGGCGCTGACACTGGTGCGAGACAGCGAAAACAACAACAGCAGCAGCAACAACAACAACAACAATAAGCCCCCCCTACCAACAACAACAACAACAAAACCAACAACAACAAAAAAATACAATAATAACAACAAAATAAACAAACACACACAAAACCTACTACAACAGAAAACAACAACAAAAAAGACGATAACAACAACAATAACAAAACACACACATACACAAATGATGTGCATCATCGCAGTACGACGTACTTCACTGGCACACGTCGCATACGTCAAAAAGCTCTCCTCATCCGCGTACGACGTACTGTACTTCACCGGCGCACGTCGCATACGTCATAAAGCTCTCCTCATCCGCGTACGACGTACTTCACCGGCACACGTCGCATACGTCAAAAAGCTCTCCTCATCCGCGTACGACGTACTGTACTTCACCGGCGCACGTCGCATACGTCAAAAAGCTCTCATCGGTGTACGACGTACTTCACCGGCGCACGTCGCATACGTCAAAAAGCTCTCCTCATCGGCGAACGACGTACTTCACCGGCGCACGTCGCATACGTCAAAAAGCCTTCCTCATCGGCGTACGACGTACTTCACCGGCGCACGCCGTCACGCCATTCGAGCGCATTCTCCCCCTGGTCTCGTTTGGCCGGTTCGTAACCTCTGTATTTAAGAAGGCATGTAGCGTGCCCCATCCCGGACAGTTATCCTCTAACACCAGCCCAGGCACCCGATTGAAAGGGATCGAATGGAGCTGAGGGTGCATGGAGTAAGAGTTGGCAACAGCCAAGCTGGCAACAGCCAATGGGAAAGGTATGGTATGGTATGGTATGGTATGGTATGGTATGGTATGGTAGACTTCTCCTCGGCGCACGTATCCATCTCTAATGAGATAATAGGAACGACAATGATGATGGAGCTTTATTTACCATACCATACCATACCATACCATACCATACCATACCATACCATACCATACCATACCATACCATACCATTTTTATTTTTTTTAATAAAAGAAGAAAGGGATATCTGTTCAAAGCCCGTGCAAAAATCGCAATTTTACTTGAAACCTTCAGATCATTAGAAGCCACTTCAAGCCACTATTACGCAATCTGCAGGGGTCTCGGGCCTAGCGGGGAAGGCAAACGCCTTCCGTAATAGTGGCTTGAAGTGGGTCCTTCTGGTATGCAGTGGCTTGTTCTTTTCAACCATAGAGAGGGCAGGTGTGGTCTGGCTCGGACAATTAAGAGTTAAAAAAACAAACAAAGAGTAACTGGAACAGATGTTTTGAGCAGTGTGGTATGCTTCTGCAATGAATGCAATGTCCGTATAAAGTGTGTAGTGTAAATTTTGTATTTTTTGCTCAGATTTCTTAGAGGGAGTTTGTCGTGGTAATTTAGAAGTGACTTATGCCATTGTCTCTATATATATTGACATATAATACTTGTGATCACAGCGGAGCGCCACAGTGCTGTCCACAGTTGTGACACAGTTGTGATTTGGGGGGTTTCCGCCGCTGTGGTGTCATCACAGCAAGCTGGATTTCAAATAGCCACAACTGTGACTGTGGTTTCCACAACAGATTCTGACTGGCTGTACTACGTCACTCGGCGTGCAAACCGTGCATGGCGGACAGTGCATCTTCAATCGGGTTGTCACCGAGCACTGCTGTGTTCAGTTTTGTAGTTAGTAGACACACCGACCACAACGACTGTGATGTGCACAAGTGTGTTTCGCGCGCTGTGCCCAGTTAGGAGCAGGCTTAAGAATTCGATAAGAATGTGATTGCCACAATGTGCAAATGAAATGATGCCATTTTTCTTAGACAACAAGCAGCTGGATTTGGTTAGCCCCCTGGGCAAATAAAGTGACCCGTTATCTTATTTTACCTCACTTCATCATAATCCTACTCTCAGATCCTCAAAGAAATATCGCACAAGAGCGTCACCAGTGGCTGATAATGACTGCAATGGCCTTCGGGTTTGAGAATGCCAGTCACATATAGATTATACTACAGGGCATATGGTCCTTGTTGCTCGAGCGGCGTGAGGCCACAAACTACTAACACCAGTTATTTTAACTAGTCAGTTTCACCAGTGTACGTCTGTTCATCGTTGTATAATGTGCGTGAGTGTGAGTGATAGGCGCATTGAGTTTTATTTAAAGAAATGCGCCCTAGAAATACCATTTATTATTATTACTATTATTATTATTATTATGTATTTATTGTTATAGTGTGCACAAGCTTGCTGTCCTTAGTCCTCCACATGTCCATCTTTTTTCTTCTTCTTTTTTTTTAAAGATATGTGCGCCTGGTTTCTATTTGCCTCCATGGCCTATGACTGTGGCATTACTCTACTCATTGTCAAGTGTATGCTTGTAATGCATGCACAGTGATCTCGTCCTTTGTCTTTGTATAGTTAATATAATATACCAAAAACAGAATTTAAAAAAAAAGAGAGAATGCCAATCACAAACAGCAGAGTACAGGCAGAGGATCACAACTCTTGGTCACTGACCCCTTGTAGGAGCGCGATCGTCCGTGTGTGCGATGTGTCAGTCTCAGCGCGGCTACTCCTCTCTGCCTTTCTGCAATCGATCTTTCTTGGACTTAAAGCCTGGGGACTATCGCGAGACATGCTGCAGTGACCACGACAGCTCATGGGGTGGTAGTGTGTTTAATAATGTGTTATTTACTGAAACAGAACCGTATTCAATTTTTTTTTAATAGCGTAAAGTTTATGAATGCAACCGAGAACAATGATTCACGCCGCTTTGACCACTGTACCAGCTTTGGACAATTTGTTTGTTTGTTTGTTTGTTGTTGGTTGTTTTTTTTTTGGGGGGGGGAGAGTTTAACGTCCTTTTCGTCCCTTTTTCCACCACATTAGTGTCAGTGATATCAGAGACGGGGCAACGAGAAAAAAGCCAGCACAAACATTTGGCCACTGCCGGGGTTCGAACTCACGACCCGAGCATTGAAAGTCCAACGCACTACCATTCGGAGTTTTACGTTCTTTTCCTACCACGTAAGGATGATATAAAAGACCGGGCAACGAGAAAAAGGCCAGCATGAATATTTGGCCCCAGCCGGTACAACATGTGAGCATTGGAATGGTGAGTACAACAGTACAACAACAACAACAACAACAGGAAGGAGGAATGGCCCCATCCCATAAAGTTGTTTGTCCAAATTTGTCATGCTATTTGTCTGTTTTGTTGTTGAGGTTGCCGGTGTTGCTTTTTTTCCCCCTCCTTCTTCAAATCTGTCAGACCACTACGCAAGAGAAACATCGGGAAAAGTATCTCTGGGCCCACATGCAAAAGTCGGGGTTAGGGAGTTTAGCCCCGGGTTAGAGTCTCTTCTCAAACTAAACTAGCTCTAGGGTTAAATTTTCTGTTGTTGTTGGGTTTTTGGGTTTTTTTTTAAATCAGGAAGAGGGTCCATTCCAGCAAGGTGCCTCTGCCGTTATACAAGGATCTTTGGCTTTCTTTCTTCGCTTCCTTTTTTTAAATTTAATTTTGTTTTGGGTTTGTTTGTTTTTTGTCCTAGTCTGGGTTGGGCTCGTTGCCGTGGGTTAAATTAACCTCGAGTTTTACATGCGGGCCCTGGGGAGTATGACTGACAGACAGCCATCCACGATAGTCGTACATTTCGACTCGCCCGCTCTACGTCAGCGCCTGTGGTCACGGTGCGAGTAGGATTGTATGGTGTTCGCTCTTTCAGTGTCCATCGGCCTCTTCCACAGGTCAGAGAGAATGCGGGGCAGACAGAACCACACAGGAAAAAGTTCAATGGAAAATTAATGTGATCCTGGTTCCCCCTGGAGAGTGGTCCAGTTTGTATTAAGGCCAGTGTGGACAGCTGTTTCAGTGTGGGCAGCCTCGTCAGCACATCGTCAGCCGTGACGGTAGGTGACACTACACGTACTTAGAACCCAAATACTGTGCAAAGATACCAAGTTCCCATTCAGACCCTACGCGCCACGTGATTGTAATGTGTAAAGTGTGAGAGAATGCATGTGATTCACGTGAACGTGTTTGTTGGGTTCAGGGCTTTGAGGCAGTTCAAGAAATTGGGTATCGCGGCGCCCACACAATACACAGTTAGTAGTAGTAGTAGTAGTAGTAGTAGTAGTAGTAGTAGTAGTAGTAGTAGTAGTAGTAGCAGTAGTAGTAGTAGTAAACACAATTCTGCAAAGTCTCCTATGCTACAAAACGACTACTCGGCGAAGCTTTCCATGGATGTCAGGGGAAGGGATCTGATTTGGCAAGCAAGATGTAGGCCTACTCTCCGGCTTATTTCACACCTGGCCACTTCTAGTCACAAGCTGTATAGCCCCCGGTCACATCTAGCCTCAAGCTGCTTAGACCCGGGTCACTTCTAGCCCCAAGCTGTATGGACCCGGGTCACTTCTAGCCCCAAGCTGTATGGACCCGGGTCACTTCTAGCCCCAAGCTGTATGGACCCGGGTCACTTCTAGCCTCAAACTGCTTAGACCCGGGTCACTTCTAGCCTCAAGCTGTATGGACCCGGGTCACTTCTAGCCCCAAGCTGTATGGACCCAGGTCACTTCTAGCACCGCAATAGCCGAGCTTGTAGACCGTCGGACTTTGAATGCTCGGGTTGCGAGCTCGAATCCTGGGTTGGGAGCCAGAAGTTTGTGTTGACTCAATCCTCGTTGTCCCGTCTTTGATATCGCCCGTACAAGTATAATGGGGTGGGGGGGGGGGGGGGGTGGGCTGCAAACAAACAACCAATCAAATTCAAGGCTTCGTCTCAGGTCTTTTAGTTTTAAACTCTAATACATGCCGGAGACTTTCAAAGACTCCAGGCCAGGTTAAGAGGCTGCAGCGAATGAGTATCAGTCTCTCTCTCTCTCCTTCAGCATCTGCATGCAGACGAAGTTTGCGGGTGGGATTAAGAGAATTAGTATAGCTCATCGATTTGCATTTTCAGACGCACTGTGCGCTGAAACTGGACCCCAGCAGCTATCGAGCTCGAGGAAAGCTGCTGGTGCGTGGAAATCATGAACAAATCGCGCTATTCTTAATAAGTTTACAGTCTCTAGGAATACCGTATGTATTGTTAGTATTAAGGAGAAGGGTTACTGGGGGGTGTCGTGGTGTGTGGACGGGGAGGGGGGTGGGGGGTGGGGGTGGGGGAGGGGGAGGGGGTGGGGGTGGGAATGGGGCAGGTACTGATGAGCTTAAGTTTCAAAGGTGATACTCACAGCGCAAAAACCTGTCCGTTAACGGCATTGATAATGGGCTGGCAAGCAGATTGGGTTGAGGACGATTGCGACATGGCACTACACACACACACACACATACACACACACACACACACACACACACACACACACACACACACACACGCACGCACGCACGCACGCACGCACGCACGCACGCACGCACACACACACACACACACACACACACACACACACACACACACACACACACACACACACACACACACACGGCCTATCTACTTAATTAACACCACGCACTTTTTGAAGGGCAACTCAAAAAGCTTTGCCAGACATGAGGTTTTCACGATAATTCATAGGGATTACCTTGAACTACCTCGTCTGAAAGAGTAAAACTCTTTTTGGGGGAAAAAAAAAACACTCTTAGGGTATTCGAAAAAAGCACCTCCCCCCCCCCCAACCAAGCCCCCCAGCGTCTTATTCCCCCTTCACCATCACCCCCCCCCCACCACACACACACACACACACACGCACACACGCGCGCGCACGCACGCACGCACGCACGCACACGCACACACTCGCACTGCACAAGTTCTACAAGGCTTTCCCAGAAATGAAGTTTCCACAATACACGGGCATTACCTTGTAATACAAAGTCAGACGCGATGAAACATATTTTTGGGGGGAGGGGGGGGGGAGCATTTAGGAGAAAAAAATATATATATATATATATATGTTTAAACAACAATATATATATATATATATATTTGTTGTTTCTGGTAACATGGCTAAAAAAAATAGGGTAGGTAGTTTTTTGTTGTTGTTTTTTTTTAAGTTGAAGGACGCGATGTCTGCTACCGTCAGATCCCAGTCACGTTCAAAACCCGGCATTGCTGCCGACAGCTTTCACTGAGAAGCCTTTCTCCAAGGCAGGGTGGCAGTCGTTAAACACTCCAATTAGCCTGAAAGATGATGGGTATGACGAGATACCATTAAACTCACTAGCGTGGCTGCATTTGCTTTCAGTTACAGCAATGGGATAGCGAACGCCGCAACCGCACGTGGCCATTATGGCTGAGTGCTGTGAGTGACGTCCCTTGGTAAACTGGAGTTATCCTTCTAATCTTGGGTCCGCGATGGCGCAAGACTTCCCTGACGACAGGCGCATGAAAACCGAAACTGGTCGTGCTCGTATTTTTTTCTTTTTTTCCAAAAAAAAAAAAAAAAAAAAAAATTGGGGGGGGGGGGGGGGGGAGTGGGGGGGGGGGATAGGGTTGGTCGGGTTACCAGAAACAACAATATTTTTTTTTGGCCTTATTAAACGAAAGAGTACTAGAGGACCCTTCTTATTTCTCCCTTCATCACTCGCCCCCCCCCCCCCTACACCCTCTTACACACGCACACGCAAACACGGACGCACGCACGCACACACACACACACACACACACACACACACACACACACACACACACACACATTTAATCACGACGGTGTAGGCATTCGAAACGCCGACATCACCACTTTCTGCACCTTTTGGAGACACTGTAAATTCAAGTGTTTCAGCTCCGGCCGCATTGGCTTCAAATTGCCGCAGGATCTTGCTCATGGTCTCCCGTCAGAGAGAGAGAGAGAGAGGAAGAGAGAGATGACAATGTCTATGACAAACCTTTATTTTTCAACGGTAACAGATTTTGGCCATCGGGCAGTTTACAACCTTGACGTTGAGCAAGAGAGAGAGAGAATCTTAAAAAAAAAAAAAAAAAATCAGCAGTTATGTCTGCAGCCTTACTCCCCCGCCGCACAAATTGGACTCCAGCCTTATAATTTCTTACCGCCTGAAATAACACAAGGGACGGAGTGTCCCCTTACTGACGTCATAGTAGAAACGAGTTTACCGCAATCTGTGGTTCGCCATCCTTTTGTCAGCCGTCTCCCATCCATATTCTCCCTTACAGAAAATATCGACTGACGAGGTCGTCAAGGAAAAAACTACAGGTATCTGAGAAAATAGATATCTTCTTGTCGATAGGCGTCTGAAGGTGTGGAGGAGGCAAAGTCAATAGCTTTCTGTTTTCAGTCTGCGCGTCAGTCTATGGAGCAGGCAAAAGAAATAAACAATTACGCGCATACTTGTTTATTTTTTGTGTGCGTGGATCGGCTGCTGGATTTGTGTGTTTAAAGCCCCAGGGTAATCTCGGAGGAAGATACGATTGGGCTGGAGACAACGTCGGTGGTTTTCTGATCTCTGTCTCGGTGTCAGTCTAGAGAAACAAACGCATGTCTTGAACTAAACAATTACGGGAATACTTCTTTATTTTTGTGTGTGGACAGCTGAATTTGATGGTAGTTGTTCTTGTTCTTGTTGTTGTTGAGTTTGGGGGGAAGGCTGTGTTGGAGGCAACGTCGGTAGTTTTATGATCTCTGTCTCGGTGTCAGTCTATACTCATGTAAGAGAAACAAACGCATGTCTTGAACTAAACAATTACGGGAATGCTGCTTTATTTTGTGTGTGTCGACAGCTGATTTTGATAGTAGTTGTTGTTGTTGTTGATTTTTTTCGTGGGGGGGGGGGGGATGGGGGGATACGATTGTGTTGGAGACAAAGTTACGATTGTGTTGGAGACAAAGACAGTAGTTTTTCGATCTCTGTCTCGGTGTCAGTCTATAGACATGTAAAAAAACAAACGCATAATAATAAATAATGATAATAAATGAGATTTGAAGGGCGCATTTCTTTGGAATAAACTCAAAACTGGGTTCATGTGAAGAAGAAAAAGAAGAAGAAGAAGAAAAACCCAAACCAAAACAAAACTATAAACAAAAACAAACACCGAAAAGACCACAGCAACAGAAATAAAACACAATCAAACAAAGCAAAGCATGCGAAAGTAAAAAAAGAAAAAGAAAACAAGACATTGACACAAAAAGAGTGCTAACATAGCAAACAGAACAAAAATAAGAACACAAAACAGAAAATACAGACTCGGTTAAAGATAGATAATGAGCAACCAGCGTGACCTACATTCGCCGTACTATTTATGGATTATAGATTTTATCTCACACTTCCCAAAATTCCCTCCGGGAGACGGGAGGGCCGCGCTGGTGAAACCTCGGACTTTCAATGCTCGGGTCGCGAGTTCCTACAGCTTCCTTGGATTCCTTGTCGGCTTTGCCCCTCGTTGTCCCGTCATTGATATCGCCCTTCTAGGTCAGGGCCCGCATGTAAGAGTCGGGGTTAGGGAGTTCAGCCCCGGGTTAGAGTCTAACCTCGAACTAAACTAGCTCTAGGGTGAAATTTTCTGTTTGTTTTTTTTGTTTTAAATCAGGAAGTGGGTCCATTCCAGCAAGGTGCCCATGCCGTTATGGAAGGATTTTTGTCTTTCTTTCTTCGCTTCCTTTTTAATTTAATTTTGTTTTGGGGTTTCTTTTGTCATAGTCTGGGTTAAGCCCGTAGCCGTGGGTTAAATTAACCTCGAGTTCTATATACGGTCCCTGCAATCTCAACAAAAAGCCGCAAGCTTTTCAGTAACATACAACATATAAAACACAACGGTAATTTTGTATTACACAGGCCTGTAACACATAATTATACAACATTCAGGTATCATATAACAATCATGCAACATTCACATAACATACAACATTCATATACAATAAAACCTGCAACATTTGTATGACACACTGCACGCAACATTTAACATATCATACAACATTTATATAACATAAAACCTGCAACATTAATTTGTATAACATATAAACACAACATTTGTATTAAAAGCAACATATATAACATAACATACAACATTTGCATAACATAGATACAGTACAGATGTGACTGGCTCCCACAAAAGGGGGTAGAACGTCACTCACTCTTTTGAGAAAACTGTAGAAACTGATGAGAGGGTCATTTTGGCGATTTTAAGATGTTTGTTTTTCATTTTCGTGTCCTTAAACATTTAATACAGCTTCTGTGAAAGTTTTAAGGATGAATGATTATTGTCACTCACAAAAGAGAGCATTTCGTGAACCCTTTCATTGCCAGACGCTTTTCGGTTCACTCACGTATAACATCATTTCACGTCACTTTGCTGTAAACAGGGATCAAAACCTGTACTATATCCAGAGAGCGTTTTCCCCCCTACTGGAAAGTCTAGATTTTAACATTTTAAACTGAGTTGACAGTGGGGGCTACTGGTGCGATTCATGAAATCCTGCGACAGCGGCAGTGAAAGGGTTAATACGACCACATTGTACAGGGATGATTCCCTTCTCTCACTCTGTGTGTGTGTGTGTGTGTGTGTGTGTGTGTGTGTGTGTGTGTGTGTGTGTGTGTGTGTGTGTCAAAATGAACATTTGAATGTGTGTTAAAACCTTGTGAAATTTCTCGTCATTTTACCTGCTGTTGTAACGGTGCCTGGGGCTTCTACTGAGTGACAGGAGTCACATTTATATGCATTCAATTATTATTGTTATTATTATTATTATTATTCTACTGAGGGACAGGTGTCACATTTATATGCATTATTATTATTATTATTATTTTAACAGCCACTTTTTTCAAGAGTGCCGCTTTTTAATAACAAGGTTTCAACAGACATATCTCAGGCCTACGCCATTTTACAGAAATAATTTTATTCAAAAAACAAACTATTTTCTGCACATAATACCCAGAACTCCATATACAAGACCAGCCAAAATTCCACTGGTAGGAGCGGATTTATAGACGCATCACCGATGTCTCAGCACATCAGCCGCAGAACACAGTCTGATATCAGACCCGGTTAAAAGGGTGCTAACCAAATTATCCGGACTTGCCATTGCCAGCTAGGTCCAGGCCAGCCTGTTAGTATAGTCCCCTCTCCCCCCCCCCCCCCCAAACCTAAGACCCCCATCCACCATTGACAGCTAACTTCCAAAAACGACAACCGCACTCAAGCGACCAGACCGCCAAAGGCAATATAGTTCCAGCATCTCCTACGACCGCCACAACCGGAGAGCCGCCGTAGGCAGTACCAGGCTCTGAGACTGGCGCTGCCACCGCGTCTCCACCAGCGACGCTGCAACGGTATTGGTTCTGGCACGGCTGGTGTGGCACTGTATGAGAGAGACAGCAGCCTCCGGTAGACAGTCTACCCCATAGTGAGGACACGTCAGTCCCAGAGTTCGTGCACGGGCGGACGTGCAATTAGCAAAAAAACCCCGGCGTGTCCGCATGCTATCCGGTCTGGCTACTCGCACGATGGATTGAAGAATTTGCTGTTTTTTGTTTAGTTCGATCACGAAGGTGTGAACTCCGCTGTGCGAGCTGTCTGGTCTAGAGAAAAAGAATACCATCAAAATCTCTGAAGACTTAGATCCGGGTACTCGCACGCAGGACCTGTGGACTTTGCTGGTTTTGGTCGGAGGTGACAAAAAGTGATGAGCACGGTGTCTGTTGCAGAGGATAAAAACAGCATCCAAAACTCCGAAGACTTTGATCAGTGCACTGGCATGTTCAGTTGAAGAAGTTTGCTGTATCTGTTCTCTGTTCTGTTTCTGTTCAGCCACCACGAAGGTGCAAACCCTGCCGAACAAAGTGTCTCTTCCAAAGGACAAGACCCAAATTTCACAAAACTTTCACGTGGATACTCGCACTTTCGATTTCTGACTTGTGCTGTTTTTGTGCTTGTGTTGGGCACATGTGAATTCGGTTGAGCAAACTGATAATTCCGGTGGAAAAGTGGACTTTGCCCGGACTGATCAGGGTACCCTGGGGAGTCTGTTGTACTGCCGTTCCAGAGAGTAAGAACAGCATCCAAATCTCTTAAGACTGTGTACTGGCACGTTCAGCTTAGGAAGTTTCTTGTTTATATTCTGTTTTTGTTTGGCGACCACGAAGTGCAGAACTGCGTTGCTTTTGTTTTGTTTGTGCCTCAGGACCAATTATAAGCAAACTCTGCAAAGAATATGAATTCCCTCTCGTAAAGGACAACATTCAACTTGCAGAAGACTTTGAAATAGGATTGTTCTCATGTAGCAGGAATAACGACTCCATTTTGCTGTTTTTTCTTAACGAATCCTTTATGCTGTTTTACTCTCCACAAAAAGCAACCATAGGTGCGACACGACGAAAGATACCATAGGATTTTCTAACACTACAAGGACAGACTACATCGACGAGATTTGCTGACAGAAAAATTTCTTTACTATTCTCACTCAGACGAGGACCAGTTTTTTTCTTCGTCTCTTTCTTCATCTTCCTCGACGTGTTAGGTGTGCAAACTTTGATTGTGAGCCATCTTCGGCGCAAGGTTGGCGTTTGTCCTGTGCGACATTTTTTTTACAGACTGAAATCGATACAAAGTTTCCAGTATCGCGTTTAGACCAGACAGAACTCTCCTTCACAACACTATCAGGAGTTATTTGACTGTGTGACCATCAACATTTGTGTGACCATCAAGAATTGTTCCAGATCTTAAGGTTTCTCGCATGAACTGGGCCACCTGATCAAGGCTAGAATTAAGTCCTGTAAGACTTTGTGAAACAAGAACTGGCCAGAATCTGAACACCAATCCATCAAAGTCGCTTGCTCCCAGTTCGAAAGCGTTTTGTTTTAAGGACAACGTAAAACACCTGCAAGGAAACTAGATCAAGGACCGGAGACTTTATTCCTTGCACGTGCAGCGGTAATAAAATACGCGTGGCCAGACTTTTCCCAGCCGTAACATCCTGAAACACGATCACAAAAACACCGAGTCTTGTTTTGGGGTTCACCGTTGCAGTGGAACAATTACATGGCCTACAAAAAACTTCTACCGGGGAGACACATGATTGAACGAGGAGACCTAATCATAGAAAGGAAACCGATTGCGTGAGCGGCTGCGATTCCTCATACGCAATCCAATCGTGGATCCGGTGAAACGAGCAAATAAGGCAATGACAGAGCCATGTTCTCAAATGCCAGTCTGTTGCGGAGTGAAGGAAAAACACGGAAGGAGGCAATGCCGTCGCAGCAGATGAGGAAACTGTGTAATTGATTCGAGGGAACCGACAGAGTTTTCATTGATTCCGAGAAACTCAAATATCACCGTTGGAATAAGTGTGGAGAAAATTGAAGGTGTTGGGAAGGGAGATTGGAAGCCTGCGACTGTAATATGTGCAGCTATTTCGCAAGATGAGGATGAATGCTCGTACTGCACGGAGGTAAAGTACAGCAGGCTCTTTCACTGATGCCAAAAATTTCTTGGCGAGAGAGACAGCGAGAGAGAGAGAGAGAGAGAGAGAGAGAGAGAGAGTCAGCAGGTTCGATCAATTTTTGGTGTTGACCAGTATCCAGAACTCGGGTTCAGAACACGGCTGATTCTTTGATCAGATTTCCTGTGGTCTGAGTTTTTCTTGTACGTGTTTCGTAATCAGATGTAGAATTACTTAGTCGTTGACTTCAAGGTCAGAGAAAAGTCAGGTTTCTCCGCTACAACTTGAACTCGATAAGACAAATACAACCAGCAGGTTTGCCAGAAGACAAATACAACCAGCAGGTTTGCCAGAAGACTTCTTTGCAAAAACGGGGAACTTTTGTCTGAAGGTAACTCTTTACTGAGAGACCAGGGAAACTACAGTAATCCTAACTAAATACAGGCCGTTCTCGTATATAAACGTTTTCTTGCCATGTAAATGTATGAATACCTAGAGCTGCACTCTTTCTGTAATATTTGTCCTGTACCTTAGAACAAAACAACACTTTGTGTGCGCGGGTCTCAGCGTGTACCAGTATTCTTAGCTTTGGGCGAAGATTTGTGTACCGTTCCTATCTATAAAAAAAAAAAAGAAGAAGAGAGTTACTGAAAGTATGCCGGAAAGTAACTTTCACACCCTGCCCGACAAAATGCCCGACTTGAGTTTGAACTATTGTTATTCATCGGCCGATTCGCATAAATACAATCCCACGAACCAAACCTGGTCGAACAGATACTAAAAGAGCAAAAGTCCCTCCAAGAAGCATTAGCTCTACCTAAAAGCAGCGGTGACACTAGTCTAGAAACTATACACGCTTCATGGATCAATGTAGCCCATGGTTCGGGTGCTGTAACACAAGTGGCGTTATGAAACGTGCTGCTCTTCAGTAGACCGTATCCTCCACACTCGTTATTGTCCGACCACCAGGTTCTATCGATCGATACGCCTCAGACACGAGACCCCTTCCACTAGTTACTGCGCATAGAACCATAACCTCCAGTGACCAGGCACTGATGGTATTACTCGATGTGAATCTGGCGTCTTTACAGGACTTTTGTGAATCTGGTTTTCTCTTTAGAGATTCTTACTAGAAAGGAAACATCTTACATACAAAGCAGAATGATGCTGATGGTATTACTGCATCATTTGTGAATCTGGATTCTCTTTACAGTTTCCCTCCGCTCGAAAACAGACATCTCAGACATACAAAGCAGATGTTGATCTCTGCTTCTCAAGGTTTTCTGGAAAGTCAAGCCAAGAGAATCTACAAGAGTTCGTTGCGATCGTTAGAGCTTCTATAAGAAAATATCTTACATGCAAAGCGAATGCTGATGATATTACTGCATCACTTGTGAATCTGGCGTCTTTGCAGGACATCTGTGAATCCGGCTTCTCTTCGCAGCTTCTCTCTGCTCGAAAGCAGACTCTTGACATACGAAGCAGATGCTGATCTCTACTTCTCAAAGTCCTCTGGAAAGTCAAACCAGGAGAAATTACAACAGTTCGTTGAGACCTGAGAAGAACAAACCAGCAAGATAACCACCTTTGGAGGAAACAGTCTGCTGTTCATTCAGTGTGTGAACCTGTCATCTTATGTTGAACCGGCATGGATGCTGAGTCCTCACGATAAAAGCTTATATCAGGCACCGAACTCTAGCGATAAAGGTGCATTGTGGTCTTGTTTTACAACAATCGTGTTTTGCGTTTGTCTTTAGACGTTCCTCCGCTCAAGAAGAATTTAACAATACCCACTACCTGTGAGTGTTGGTCTGTTTCAGAAAGGCCCTGAAGTCCTGACACTCTGCCTTTTCGGCATGTGTACTAGTACGCTAAAATATTAAAACTTGAACAAAAACCTTAAGCGTGAGCGCCATTCTCGAAGTCCTGAGACGCTGTCTGTAGACCTTCTGGTGCCCAAGAGACTTTTACAATACCCTCAGCAGTCAGTCTTTTCGTGTTTCACCCTGTGCTTGACGTACTAAGCGTCCCACTTTACACGTTTTCAAGTTTTAGAACCCCCGGACACCAAACTCCGGCGATCAGTTGGACACCGGACCCTCAGCCCTATCCTGATCTGACCACAAGAAAGAATTCCAGTGTCCCTCCGTCTTGTTTCACAACAAACCTGAACTGAGCAGTCCTTCACAGGTCCTTATGCCCGTGCTAACCGTGCTTGTGATGGACGTTAAGTACAGGAATCGGAGCAAGTCCCGCTAGTGTCACCCAGCCTGGATTGAAAGCCCCAAGGGACAGTAACAATGTATCCCTGGCTTTATTGGACAATGGCCCCAGTCTGTGCTCTGTCTGAGCGCGGAGACACGGCCGGAAATTAGGCAGAGCCTGTCAGCGATGATAAAGAAGCCCTCTGTGAGTTGTCCGCCTTGCCGTGGAGTTGTCGGTCTTGCCGTGGAGTTGTTCGCCTTGCCGTGATTGCTTGTAATCTTGTTTCATCGCAAGGAGGGACAGGCGGCCGCGGCGACGGAGATTCCTGGTCGGATACGAGAATAATAACAACAAACTACGCACAATACACTTAGTTATTAGTATTGATTATCATACTAGGGAAAGACGCTGACAAGTGATGAGAATTTTCAGTCTGAGTCGCTATAACCAAGAAGTAATACAACAAAAACATGAGTCAGGAAGTCAGTTCACATAGCAAAGTCATGATTCTATCATACAAATTCACTCAATCAGGCCCAGTGTTATGATAATCCTGTGTCTTTTGAAAAATCTATATTTGTCTTCATGCTGAAGTTTCCAATATATATACACACACATTCTTGTCAGCATTTGAGCGGTTTTGCATCGGGCATCAGGTCATTGTGTACCTGGAAGTTAACCTGGAAATAGGCAGGCACGTGTTCACACACTGGACATAAGCCTATTTCCTCACCAGGTAGAACCTACATTCTCATCAATCAAGACGGACTAAACACACGATCCATTCGGTTTTTTGTTTTTTTTTGTTTTGGCTGCGTTGTTGTTCCGTGTCACTCCTTCACTGGCTTGCTGCCTGCGCCATCCATTTACCGTGGATTCATTTACTCTGCTTTCCTCTGGAAATTAACTACGCCATTAGGACGGTGCGTGTTGACACGTCACTGACCCACTAGGTCTTCTTCACTGGATACAGCTTTCAATTACGTCTTGCTCTTCTCGTGGACAATTACGTCATCAGTGTTCTTGACTGAAAGACAGTTCCTCTACCCTAGTGTAATCAATCTACTTTCCTACGTCATATGTGTGACAAGCTGACGTACTTCTTACGTCATAAGCACTCTGACTTACATATGTCACGAACTGGAGAGGAGAGGTTTACGTACTAATTCGTCAGAGTGAATCAATAACATTTGCATCTACAAAAGAACATCTTCAGTAGAATTTCCTGGTGTGCTTCTAGATGCATTATAATACTGAAAGAAACAGTAAAAAAAAAAAAACAACTAGCTTACTTATGAGTCATACAAAGTCGAACAGAGAAGGAAACTGGCTGTAGACACTACAATCTGGAAAAGTACCCTGATTTTAAGAGGCTTGTTTTGTGCGAGAACCAGACACCGGCTTCATATCAACCACTTGGCTCAAAACTTCCGCTCTGAGTTTCAGTTACGTTGTCTTGCCGAACTTTTAATGACACTATTTAACTTTCAAATGACGCCCGACACCTGAAACCGACCTCATTGGAAGGACTAAAATCCAGCGACATTCTGAAGAACTGATACCAAACTACGAACGCGGTGAGGTGAGTACCTCTTTGTTTACGCAACCTGTCTTCAGGATGTGTTCTGAGCCCGTATGTAATAGTCGAGGTTAGGGCTTTTAGCCCCGGGTTAGAGTCTAACCTCGAACTAAACTAGCTATAGGGTTAAATTTTCTGGTGGTTTTTTTGTTTTGTTTTTGTTTTGTTTTAAATCAGGAAGTGGGCCCATTCCAGCAAGGTGCCTGAACCATTATAGAAGGATTTTTTTCTTCCTTTCTTCGCTTCCTTTTTAATTTAATTTTGCTTTTGGGTTTCTTGTGTCCTAGTCTGGGTTAGGCCCGTAGCCGTGGGTTAAATTAACCTCGACTTTTACATACGGGCCTAGAGCCTTATTTTGTGGGACTGATTGTTTGTTTGGTTGGTTTGGTGTTTGGTTGACTGTCCGGTTGTGCAACGTCCTTTTCTAGCGCAAATGGGGGATGACAAAGACGGGGGCATTTCTCCCCCCCCCCCGCACCCCCGTTTTTAAAGCCGCTTTTGATTCAATTCAGTTCGATTTAATTCCAAATACTTTATTGTCTGTTTAAGAGAGAATCTAAATTAGAAAATTTTCTGTGGCCTCACTTAATGCTCTGTCACATATGAAAGTGTAATATGGGCTGGAGGTGACCTCACAAACACCCATTCGCGCAATTTTCTCTGATCGATTCTTTCTTTATGAGTAACTTTGGAAGTTGCAAATTACACAGTCTTCATCGCGTACGGATTTTGCATTTACCTGTTATCTTCGTTCTTCTCAACTGTTTATGTGCATGCTGTTTTATTTCAAGTGTGGTTGAGTCTTGAATGCGCTGAGAAATTGCTGTTGCTAACCTACGAAACAAGGAAATGAAGTGGGGAAGCGAGAGAATGGCTGTTTTTGCACACGCACACGCACACACACACACACACACACACACACACACACACACACACACACGTTTTTCTTCTTCTTCTTTTTTTTTTTAAATTGCCACTCTGTATTCTTTAACAGCTCAAAAACTCACATGTGCTGGACGAATATTAAATCATCCCTTCTCTCGCTGGGAAATTAAAGTGGAATATTATCCTTGGAGACAAATTTCTGCTCTTCTAGCCCGGCTGTTCAAGAATCGCTCTTAACATCTTTCATCCACTCAAGCACGTTACTCCAGCCATTTTCATTAAGCCACGAGGGGGTGTACTCAAGATGGAAGCGAGTGTTTCCGGTGCTACTTCTTTCCAAAATAGTAGCACAGAGTGTGTCCAAACAGCAGCACCGAGTGTTTCTATTTTCAAATAATATTATGACCGTGCACACTGTCTTTTCATTGTAGTAACGCGTTAGTCAAACGCGTTGCCTGGTTGAGAAACAACCCCCTTTTCTCAGTTTAACGCCGAGAAACCGAAGTCTGCTGGGGGCACTCGGTGCTACTCAAATTTGAAAACAGAAAAACTCGGTGCTACTTCTTTCCAAATAGTAGCACAGCCAGGACAGAGTGTGTCCAAACAGCAGCACCGAGTGTTTCTGTTTTCAAATTTGAGTAGCACCGAGTGCTCCCAGCAGACTTCGGTTTCGCGGTGTGAAACTGAGAAAAGTGGCCGTTTCTCAACCAGACAACGACTTTGACTAACGCGTTACTAAAATGCAAACACGTATGCATGCTCATATTTCAGACATAAGAGCAATCATCGTCGGTATTTTTTTTTTTAAAGCGGGGTAGCACCGGAAACACTGGCACCCATTTCGATTGCACCCCGTGATTCAACGACGTCATGGTTTGGAGTTTGCGTGGAAGGCCGCAGCAACTAGCCAATGAACTTGCGTGCTCTTATATGCATTTGCGTGTTGAAATGTTGCTATATTCCGGAATGCAATTTTCTTTCCAGCCTTGCCAAACAGCAAGAGTGCTGCCCCCTGGAGGGCAGAACACGACAAAGAGAATTCATTATTAATTAGATGGCGCCTGTTAATTTTTTTTTTACATGCGCTCACATACGCATACTCAATCTGTGCACTGACAGAAACCAGCGCAATAACGTTGGGTTAGCCTCGTGTGCAGCGAGGCGTGACCTTATGAGAAGCGTGCTGCCAGGTCAAGCGTGTGAGTCATGTATTTCTGACGTTAGTAATTGCGTCAGTGGCGCGGCTCGGTCACCGCTGCATACTAATGTCATAACCTAAAATGTTGTTGGTGGTGTCCGCTTTGCATGTTTACCTGCCCAGAGACATTACAGCAAAACAAACCGCTCAGTATCTTGAGGTCAGTAGGTCATTACAAGGTGCCACAACGAGGCAGCACTCGGCCAAAGCGCCGCCCCTTTAAGCCTGCTCTTAACTGGGCACAGCGCGCGGGACACACATGTGCACATCACAGTCGTTACGCTCGGTGTGTCCGCTACTAACTACAAAACTGAACACAGCTGTGCTCGGCGACAAACCGATTGAAGATGCACTGTCCGCCATGTTTGCGCGCCGAGTGACGTAGTACAGCCAATCAGAATCTGTTGTGGTAACCACAGTCACAGTTGTGGCTGTTTGAAATCCAGGTTGGTGTGATGATGTCACAGCCACGGAAACCCCCCAAATCACAACTGCGTCACAGCTGTGGACAGCACTGTGGCGCTCCGCAGTGCCCGGTTAAGAGCAGGCTTTACTCTGCCGTGTATTGGCAAAAGACCGCTCCATGACGTCATTCTATGGACAAAGGGGTGACGTCAAGATTTCAAGAGACTGGCGTCATGGTCTTTTCCCCTCAAATGACGTCAATAGACTTAACTGCTTTCTTTCCACGCTTCGGTCATATCAAATTTCATGTGCTCACTTGTTTGTAGTGTCTAGCAAGACAGTTTGCCAGACCATGTCATGTGTTGTTCTCATTATGCCACGGCACGCGATTGGATGAATTCTGGGGGCTCGCCCCCTTTGATTGATAGTAGTGGAGTCGTCTGTTTTCGACAGAGCACATAGTTACAAGCCCGTCTGTGAGAAAAGGAACGGCTGATGATAAAACTTCTTACTGGACACAGTTTGGTCTCGCAACACGACCTCCCCCCCCTCCCCCCCGAGATGAACGAAACGTATAAAATGAAGCATATCCAGAAAGTAAAAACAAAAACAAACAAACAAACAAACAACCAAACAAACAAACATAAAAAAACTACGAAGGAAGATACAATGTGAACTTTTCTGAAACCAAAAATGGATACTGAAACTTTAACTTCAGAAAAAAACAAACCTTACGTGTGTTGTTATATAGTTTGCGTTCATATGACTTCGGGTATGGTAATCTTACGGTGTGAACGCACCTGAACTTCATACACAAAGGCAATCACGTGCCCGCTGTGGGCGAAAAGACACGCTCGACAAAAGACCGCACCAAATACGAGTTCAATGCCCCACCGGCGCCTACAAGGATAATAATTATTACATTTTGGTTTACACGGAACGCGAGTATTTAATAATTCTTTGGCTTAAACAGTAATTTTACAACATACCCCAGAGAAAATCGCGAGGTCTTAGGCCGCACAGGCGCGTACAACAGATTGCATTCTGGCGGAGCGTTCATGTGTAGTCACTACAAACTACGTGGGTGGTACGGCGGAACCTGCGACGTCCCATGCGCCTGTGTCTCGAACTCCCTAGTCAGCATTCACGGCCTGTAAGAGGAGAGGCGCATGCACACACAGTCGTCAATACTGCACCCATGGCCGTATCGAGCTCAATGCACCGACAAAACACGCCACAGAGAGAGAGAGAGAGGGTGGGGTGGGGGGGGGGGGGAGAGAGAGAGAGGGGGGGGGGGCAGAGAGAGAGGGTAATGATAATGATCTCCCTCTTTCCCCGAGTCTATAAATAATGAAGGGAGAACAGAAGAGCAGCAGGGGAGCTCACCGCTAGTGCCTCCCGATAATTGCGACCCGAAATCGTTGTTGCCCAGTTCAATACCGGCTACAGATAATGAGACCCCCTTCGTGCTTCCTAACTCTTCTCCCCCCCCCCCCTTCTCTCCCACCCCCACCCCACCCCCTCCCTTTTCTTCTGTCTGGTGCAAATCCTGGCTGTAGACCGTGATTCCTGCGGACGGGCAAGGAGTATGACCCGAATAGACGGATCAAACTG
>JACVVK020000355.1:655000-680000 GCA_018292915.2 Batillaria attramentaria
CATGTAAGGTAGTTCGAAGCGCTAAGATATTATAAGATTACGAACACTCTGAGAATAAATCATACAATGCTGTCATTAAACCAGCACACACACACACACACACACACACACACACACACACACACACACACACACACACACACACACACACACACACACACACACACACACACACACACAAACACACACACACACACACACACATACACACACACACACACACACACACACACACACACACACACACACACACACACACACACACGCACGCACCAGCACAGCTTCGGTCTTCTAACAGGAAGAATCGAACCATTTCACCACGCGGAACAGCCCAACGCTCTGTCAGTTCAGTTATTTCGGCCTCCCCCCCCCCTCCCCACCCCCTCCCCACCCCCACACCACCCCTGTAAATTTGAAGAAAGCGAGAATGATACCATGATGCGGTTTCTGACGTGCGTTCTCAAGACGCCGGCGTCACCCGACCCGTAATTACGTGACTAACAAAGTTTGACACAGACTGTACATAAAGGGAGTATCTCCCCAAGTTATATTCTTGCCAAAGACTGGCAAAACGGGGCTCGAGAGACTACAAGTGGTAATTGAAAATGGCACAGGATCAGCATATAGAGAAGTTAAGTCGCCTTAAAGAAGCACCGCCTGACACTTGGTATCTAACAAATTGTACGGGGAGCCGGGGTGGCCGAATGGAAGAGCGCTGGACTTCTAATGCTCAGGTCGTGAGTTCGTATCCCGGCTGGGGCCAAATATTTGTGCTGGTCTTTTTCATCGTTGCCCCGTCTTTGGTAATTATCGCCCATATGTGGTGGAAAAGGACGTTAAACCCCCAAACACCCACCCACGCACCCGTATTTGCGTGTTTCTAAGTGACAAGATGCTGGACATCGCCAAACCAACGAAGGAGGAATTTTTTTGTTTGGGGGGGGGGGTTGTTGTTGTTGTTGTTGGCATATTACATATAGACATACATACATTACACAAGCACGTGTAGACAAACACATACGTACATAATACCTATACTGTATACATACACATAAACATACATGGCTTACAAACAGATTCTACACGAGTATCGAATCGTGGCGCAAAGTCATCACCAGTACGTGAACAATAAAGTGGCATCAAAACACACCTCGCACAGCGTAAGGAGAGTGTTCAAGTCGGCAAACTTGACCAAGGGGAGACAACACCGGACATATAAAGAGAGAGAGAGAGAGAGAGATGATGATGATGATGATGATGATGATGATGAAACTTTATTTTCCAACGGTTAAAGTTTTGACAGAGAAGATCGTCAATTTACAAACTTGCCGTTGCTACACACTACTAAAACACATCTAGCAGAGAGAGAGAGAGAGAGAGAGAGAGAGAAAACAGAAGAAGACGCATTGTGAAGCCCCTTCCTCTTACTCTCGTATACTATTAGCCCCTTTCTCTTAGTCTCTTACTACCTAGTCTCACTCCAAAAGGGGATTTTAAGGCAGCCAGAGCTGTTCAAACGTTACTCTTTTGCTCTGTCTGCGTGAAAGGATTTGTTAGCCTAGAACACTGTTCCGTGATTACAGACACATTCACGAGCACGACTGTTCCACCGGAAGCGTCGACTTCTGTGAAGTCTAGAAAAGTTAGGCGGCGTGCCTTTAATCAAACCCAAGTTGATAGGAGCTGACACCCATCCAGACATGAAAATGCTGTGAGGTCCGTTGTGAGTAGTGTACTCTCGTCTTTTTTTTTTTACGGTTTTTGAGCTGCGATGTGACTGGTCGAGAGAAAAGTAAAAATGGTTTACATTCTCAAGGGTGAGGGTGGAGGGGTGGGGGTGGGGGTGGGGAGCTTTGGAGGAAAAGTGAAAGTTCAGTATATTTCTTACAAAGGTTGCTGGACTCTCTCTCTCTCTATCTCTTTTCTTCATTTCCTTTAGATAGTTAATGTTTTTGTTTGTCTTTTTTCTCTTTTGTTTTTCCTTTTCCCCCCTTGTTTTGATGTTGTCTTTTTTATACCCTCTAACGTAGACTAGCAGGACAGCTTGTAAGACAGGCAGCAATGCCTAAATGCTCTATCCTAAATAAAAAACGTTTCATCATCATCATCATTGTGTGTGTGTGTGTGTGTGTGTGTGTGTGTGTGTTCTTGGTTGGATATTATTCGTTGGAGAACCTAGACAAACAGCCATCAGACTCCGCCCCCCCCCCCACCCCCCACACTCCTGTCAAAAAGAAAAAAAAGTATTGATTTCAAATCTGCCCCAGACACATACGATTTCATATTCCAATCTTTTTGATCAAATTACTATCATTGTTTGACGGGGTAAAATATTGATTTCTCAGAAAAGAAGTCTAGACAGTAAAATCTGATTACGGAAACTCATACATAAGGAACTCATATAACAGAAACAACCAAACACCCCCACCATCCTGTTGACGTCACGGCGGTCGGAGTTCGTTTGTTTACAACCCTGTTCCGAATCCGTCGCTTCTCTTGACGTCTGCGACGACGTCCAAATCGGGCTGACCGAGTCTCCCTTGCCGCAACAATCAAGCATTTTTCGTAGCAGAGCACAGAGCTCCCTCGAAAAATGCATGCTTGCTGCGGGTCTGTGTATGCACGAGGAACAACTCATGCAGGCAATAATCTCTGAACAGGCTGAAAATGTACTGTGCTGGTGCGTGCGACAGTTTTCATCGCTTCTGTGCACACTGTGAAATAACACTGGGACCTCAAAGTTGTTCGCAACTGTCCACTTTCCTTGTCACCGAGTATTTTTTCCCCTTCTTAGGTAACACTTAGCTCGGCTCGGTCTCGGTTAGCCTGATTTGGACGTCGTCGCAGGGGTATAGAGAAGAGACGGACCCGGAACAGGGTTGGTTGGTTTGTTGGGGCAAGGGAGGAGACGGGGTGGGGGTAAGGGGGGGGGGGGCTGGTAGGGGGGTGTGGGTGACAAATATGTCCATAACTTTTCTGTCTTTGTTGACTTCGAGGTGACCATTCTGGTCCCGTGAGTCGCTACGAATCCTGCATGCCTGACCGAAGTGCTTCATGGACATTGTAATGCTGTTTCGCTGTGCCTCTTGCACTGCCAATCTCTAAAACGTCACGTGGTCACTTTCTAAAAATGGCTGGCGAACACAGTCAATTCACCCACCATACCTTTCGGCTTCATCATTCGTCAACTATCGACCGTCGCGAACCCTCCGGTCGTCGTCCGAAAGGCTTCTCAAAATTCCGAAGCGCAACATGAAATCTTTCGGCGAGCGCTCTTTCAGTTTTGTCGCACTGACCAACCTTTTGGAAATCTCTGCCTGGTAATATGAGGTCTGCGCCCACACTGTCTGTTTTTAAGAGCAAAGCTTTACAGTGATTTCCTGTGTAACTGGTCAGTTTCACCAGTGTATGTCTGTCAGTCCATCTTTGTAAAATGTGCGTAAGTGTTGGTGAGTGATCGGCACGTTGAGTTTTATTGTAAAGAAATGCGCTCTACAAATTCCAATTATTATTATTATTATTATTTACTCTCAGAAAAAAATCAGCATATCCTAGGTTTATATTGCCCCGTAGATCAGTTTGCATCAGTTGCCCAACGTTACATTTTTGTTGTTTTCACGTAGTGCAGACACACTTAGCCGCGAATTAGTCTTTGTGGCTTGCGCGGCGTTAAGCCTCAAAAACTCACTCACTCACTCACTCACACTCACTCACTCACTCACTCACCCGCCATCCTGAGAGGTAAAACTAGGTGGGGTGGGTAGGTAGGTGTTTGGGAGTTTAAACGTCCTTTTCCGCCTCGTAAGGCTGATATCAACGACTTGGCAACGAGAAAAAGGCCAGCACAAATATTTGGCCCCAGCCGGGGTTCGAACGCACGACCCGAGCATTGAGAGTCCCCTAACGCTCCATCATTCGGCTATCGCGGCTCCCCGCAAAACCATGTAAGACGAAACATATTTATTTTCGTGGAGCACACTTGAAATTCAACGACAAAAAAGAAGGAAACAAACAAAGAAACAAACATCACTCATTTCAGTGTTGAACTACTGCTGTCGCCAAACGGCGGTCGGTGGTCTAGTGGTTAAGAGACTTGTCACCAATGCGAGAGGTCAGGGGTTCGAGTCCCACACAGGGCAAAGAATTTTTCCTTCTCGTACGTAGCACCGTTCATTCGGGCCGATCGTCGGGGGTTTTCTCCGGGTACGCCGGCTTCCTCCCCCTCTGCTTTGGAAATGTTCAGCCCACCAAATTTGAAAAAAAAAAAAAAATGCAATTGTAAATTCCGAAATTTAAACAGCTGAGCTGACCCTTCGCACCACGTGATTGTAATGTGTTTATGTCCCGTGTGTGAGAGAATGCGTGTGATTCACGTGAGCGTGCGTGTTGGGTTCAATTCGCGGCGCTTTGAGTCGGTTCATGAAATTGGAAAAAGTGCCTATACAAATACTTATTATTATTATTATTATTAGACGTAGTGACGTAGTGAGGTAGTGACGCGGCACAATGGAATACGGTTTGACACCATACTCGAACAGTTCGTTAGCGGGAAAATGCGATTCATTGCGTCCCTGGATCACTTATTATGGAAGTTACGGACAGAGTTTGTGATGCCTGAAGATCGAGTGCCTCATTTATCGAAAGACTGGGCTTGACTTGTGATTGTGCTCGAAAGAACTCGAGGCTGAACCGGCGTTTCACTTTCAATGTTGAAAGAACAACTACACTACATAACTATTTAAACGAAATTGAAGAAAACTACACTACATAACTATTAAAACAAAATTCAAGAACAACTACACTACATGACTATTAAAACAAAATTGAAAAGCAAACCAGATCGGCGCGCGCGCGCGCACACACACACACACACACACACACACACACGCGCGCACGCACGCACGCACGCACTCTCTCTCACGTTAAACCCCAAAACACCCCGCCCCCCCCCCCCTCTCTCTCTCACACACACACACACTGCAGCCGTGCACAGAGAGAGAGAGAGAGAGAGAGAGAGAGGGGGGGGGGGTGGTATGGGGTGGAGGAGGAGGGTAGCGTTAGCCCACATATTACATTTTTGTCTTCAACCACACCCCAAAAGCAATTACCCACACACACCCACTCAATCATCACTCCTCCCTAAAATACGAAGAAACTGAAGAAAAAAAATCGTGTAAATATGGATTTCAAGCCAAAGGAGAATCCGGTTTTGTATCGCCATTTGGAAACATTAGCCATATTTGCAGCCTATTACCCGTTCCATATTTCTTGAAATCTGATCCTTTGGGACACCTGACAACGAGCAGACGACATAAAAAAAGACAGGGCGAGACGTAAGGCTGTGCCGCAATGGATAAAACTAACACACGTTGTCGCCGAAAGTCCGGTAGAGCAGGACTGTGCTGAAGCCGGCTCTTAACTGGGCACTGCGGAGCGCCACAGTGCTGTCCACAGTTGCGAAACAGTTGTGATTTGGGGGGTTTCCGCCGCTGTGGCGTCATCACAGCAACCTGGATTTCAAATAGCCATAACTGTGACTGTGGTTTCCACAACAGATTCTGATTGGCTGTACTACGTCACTCGGCGTGCAAACCGTGCATGGCGCACTCGGACAGTGCACCTTCAATCGGTTTGTCACCGAGCACTGCTGTGTTCAGTTTTGTAGTTAAGAGATACACCGAGCGCAACGACTGTGATGTGCACATGTGTGTTTCGCGCGCTGTGCCCAGTTAAGAGCAGACTTGAGCTTTTATTTCTGTAAATAGCACTGCAGTCTCAACAAAAAGTCGCGAACAATGGTTTTTCCTGTGTGTAAACTGTGACTCCTGCAGCTGTGCATAATGCAAACAATCCTGTCACAGATGCAGAGTTTTCAGCGCTTCGGAGACCCTTATAGAACCAGAGCGTGAGTTTGCAGTGACTCCATTGTGCTTTTGGTCAGTGAGCGAGACACATCGCTACAGCGTCTAGCGGGTGTTGTGTGCTGCACAGGAAGACTAGCCACTGCGGTCTTTCTCGCTCAGCATCAAAATGCAAACTGAGTTGTGAAATCAGGCTACCCTTTGCCTTCATAGGGGTTTCAGGGACGCTGAAAACTCTGTAACTGTGACAGAATTGACTGTGCCTTTTCTGCAAAAACGCCTGCCTTGTGTCCTGAGCCTTAAGATGCTGTCACTGTGTCCATAGGCGCTTATCAGTTACCAGCGCCTGCGTCATGCCGACCCACGGGCCCAGCTGACAAACCGTCTTGCGCACTGACGGACTATAGTAGGGGATGTGGTCTAGTGGTTAAGGCATCCAACTTCGGTTTCTGAGCTGCCTGGTTCGAGTCCTCGGTGGGCAGGAATAATTATGGTGGGATTTTTCCTTACCATATCGAGTCAAATTCATGTGCAGACTCGTTTACGGTGCCTGTCTCGCCTTCGTGTACACACGCACGCACATACATCAAGTGTGCACCCTAAAAATCCCACGTTCATCTTCAGAGTAGGCTGTGGCCGGTGTCGTGGTAAACAGAAATACTGTCGCACGCACCAGAGTGAATAGCAGGGTGGAGGTTTGCACATAAAGTAGCGCTTAGCGGCAGCAGGCGGTCACTGCTTCGTCCTTCAGCCCTGCGGCGCCGTGAGCATTTCAGCAGAGATGGATATGTGCGCCGAGGAGAAGTCTACCATACCATACCATACCATACCATAACTTCCCGCTTAATCATCAAGACTAACGACCTCGAATGAAAATTTACGGCTTCAACCCCCCCCATAAAAAAAAAACAAAAACAACAACAACAAAAAAACAACAAAAAACAACAACCCCCCCAAAAAAAACAAACAAAACAAAAAACAACAAACAAACAACAACAACAACAACAAAAAACAAACGCTGACCTTACAAAGACCAAGACAGCGGTTGCAATTACCCTAACCACCCGGAATAGAATTAGTGTGTAACGGATACTTCGGCAATACCATATTTTACAGGCCAAAAGCATGGAAACCGGGACCCAAGCGTTATAAGCGTGCAGACAGCGTCACAATTGATTTTTGCCTGAGGGGAAAAAATAGTTTAGCAGATTAGAACTGCTGTGCTGGGGGCAGTGTTGCATGCTCTTCAACCAAGTTCGCGGCAGCGAAAGAGCAAGCAAGAGTTTGGGGTGCGTAATATACTCTCTGTCTCTGTCTCTGTCTCTCTCTCTGTCCCTGTCTCTCTTTCCTTATCTGTGACACTTCATTTGACCAGTCTTGGGGGTTCGTAATATTTCACTACATTCTCTCTCTCTGTCCCTCTCTCTCTCTCTGTCCCTCTCTCTCTCTCTCTCTCTCTCTCTCTCTCCTTATTTGTGGCACTCTTATGTGGTCGTTTGACCAAAAGGTGACACTTCGTTTGACCAGTCTTGGGGGTTCGTAATATTCACTACATACTCTCTGTCGTAATATTTCACTACATAAACAAAAATACTCGGTGACAAGGAAAGTGTGTACAGAAGCGATGAAAACTGTCGCATTCACCAGCACAGTACATTTTCAGCCTGTTTAGAGAGTATTGCCTGCATGAGTTGTCTCCCTTGCCACAAAAGCACGCATTTTTCGTGGCAGAGCACAAAGCTCCCACGAAAATTGCATGCTTGCTGTGGGTCTGTGTATGCACGGGGGACAACTAGATTTATTTTGGACGAATCGTGGAGATTTTTTTTTTAAATCGAGAGTGGCACTTCGTTTGACCGTGGACGTTTTTTTTTTTTTCTCTCTCCCCCCCCCCCCCCCCCCCCCCCGTTCCCCTCTTCCGAAGGTACAACACACAAGCATGCATCAGTATCAGATGTGAACGTTAACGTTGCCATTCCGCACGGAGGTGCTGCGGAATAGAAAACAAGCACATACATTGCATTAAAAAAAAAAAAATCGGTTGCGTGGTACAGATACTCACGTATTTCTCTCTTGGAGAGACAGGAGGGTGGGTGGGTGAGTGTTTGGGGATTTAACGTCCTTTTCCACCGCATAGGGTGATATCAAAGACGGGTCAACGACGAAAAAGCCAGCACAAATATTTTGGCCCCAGTCGGGATCGAACTCACGACCCGAGCATTAGAAGTCCAACGCTCTACCATTCGGGAGAGACAGGAGGGAGAAGGGAAGATGCGAGGGAGGGGGGGGGGAGGGGGGGGGGGTGTGCGGCCCGAATTTTTGGGACATAAATAAACAGAGAAAGGAGGAAAGGACAAAAAAAGGGGGTTCCCTTGCATGTCCAGCCGTAACTTGTTCTCCTCTTTCCATTGAACAACGCCGAAGGGAAACGTGAGGAAGCACATCTATCAGGATTAATCGTTTTCTGAAAGTCTACACCTAGCAGACTGCCTCGGCTCCAGTTCTATTATCGTAGTGGCCATGTGTCTGCCGTTTTCGTCACGCTTCAGTGGTCTCCAGACAGAGTGGGCGTCATTCTTCGGTTAAGCGACCAAGTTAAAGACGCCATGTCTAAGATTTTTTTTTTATATTGGGAGCCCTTTTTGTTTTTGGCAACAGCGGGGGGAGCTGGGATAGCCGAATGATAGAGCGTTGGATTGTCAATGCTCGGGTCGTGAGTTCGAATCCCGGCTGGGGCCAGATATTTGTGCTGGCCTTTTTTCTCGTTGCCCTAGCTGTCTTTGGTATCACCCATACGTGGTGGAAAAGGACGTTAAACTCCCAAACACCCAACACCCCCCCCACCACCACCCGCAACAGTTGTGCTTCTGAGCGCGCCTGTACGCTCGAAATTGTTTGTCACAGGAATTAGTAGAGCTCTGATGGTGAAACGCAGATGTTTAACGGCCGCGCAAAGGAAGAAACCGCAGCTGTCCGTAAGGAGCGTCCCGTACTTTTTCCCTTGTCGGCTGCTGGAACGCAGTGCGTGTCAGGTCGAGCTCAACCGCAACACTGTCAACGGCTATGGCGCTTTTGGCTTCAATTAGCTCAACCGGCTGGGGGTCAAATATTTGTTTTGAGAACAGTTGCTGGGGGAGCTGGGATAGTCGAATGATAGAACGTTGGACTGTCAATGCTCGGGTCGTGAGTTCGAATCCCGGCTGGGGCTGAATGTTTGTGCTGACCTTTTTCTCGTTGAATCGTCTGTGATATCACCCATACGTGGTGGAAAAGGACGTTACACTCTCAAACACCCAACCACCCTTCAATTAGCTCAACGCAAACCTGTCTGCCGCCGTTTCTGTGCATGTGTCTGAGAAGTGTGATCCCGGACACAGCCAAAGCAGCTCAGATCGATCCGTGAGCCTAAAAAAAAACAACAAAAACTGTAAAACTGGGCCTTTAATACCTCTACAAAAACTGCCCGACCGCAAAGACTAAGGCTTCCAGAATGTCTCCGAAAATGCTCAGATTTATAACAGATGTTGGACGTACACGCTTCTTGTGCGCCAGAATAGATATTCTCCCCATCCATCGTGTCTGCGCTTTTTTTTGTGTGGGTTTTTTTTTTTTTTCATTGTTTTTGTAACGTTCTTCACGATCCCATGTAAGTCACGTTGCATTCAAATTTGTCATCCCTCCTAGCCAATGGCAGTGGTCCTTAGAGACGAATGTCGGCTTCGAGAGGTGTTAACAGTCTTATATCACATCAGTCGTCACGCGGGAGAGAGGGGGGGGGGGGGAATGTAAATGTCGGGCGGAATCTGTTTGCAACATCTCCAGGGTGGTTTTACCTCTCCGTCATTCATAAATCTTTCAGCGCGTGGCCGTGAACATTTTCGTCACTGTATATATTTTTTTTTCTTTCACTCGGAAATTCATTTCCTGTTATGCAAAATGATGTCTGTGAATACACTTTGGTCATGCGAGCGTGTAAAAGACAGCAATAGCTTGCTTTTTCTGACAATGACAATGACAATGACAAATGCTTTATTCAATGGAGGCTTATGGCACAATGCTTTTTCAGAGAGAGAGAGAGAGAGAGAGAGAGAGAGAGACTTGACTTGACTTGACTTGTTTATTGAGTAGACTTGTGTCCATTTCAAGAACTGAAAGAGAGAGAGAGAGAGGGGGGGGGGGTGCGTGGGTGGGTGGGTGGGTGGGTGGGTGGGGGTGTTTGGGGGTTTAACCTCCTTTTCCACCACATAGGGTGATATCAAAGACGGGGCAACGATGAAAAAGCCAGCACAAATATTTGGCCCCAGCCGGGATCGAACTCACGACCCGAGCATTAGAAGTCCAACGCTCTACCATTCGACCACCCCGGCTCCCCGAGAGAGAGAGAGAGAGAGAGAGAGATATGATGATGAAACGTATATTAGGATAATTCTTGTAGGCATCTCTGCCTATCTTACAAGAAGTCTTCACTACATTCTACTATTAAATTGAAACCAACAAAAAACAAAAACAACAAAAACCAAAAACATCACAATTATGCAAAGATAACTAACAATTATTATAGGCTACCGGAAAAGTGAGACACCGCCTCCCCCCCCCCCACCCCCCGGAAAAAAAGGCAAAAAAGCAACAACACAGAGAGAGAGAGAGAGAGAGAGAGAGAGAGAGAGTGTGTGTGTGTGTGTGTGTGTGTGTGTGTGTGTGTGTGTGTGTGTGTGTGTGTGTGTGTGTAAAATAATTATGCGCATTAATCAGCGGTAACATAACCAGCAGGAACCTTGTCATTCTTTATTTGCTTCATATTAGAAGATATTTGGGAGGGGGGGGGGGGGGCGGGGCTAGATGCAATGATGCAATGTCTTGACAGTGTTGTTATCCCCCCCCCCTCCCAATGCCATTTCCTAAGTCGTCATGTTTTCTCCTGAGCGCAGCCATAAATCCATTCAGGGAAATCAGATATGACAAAATGGGGGTATTTTCATATTCGCCCAGTAATAATATTATCATTAGTTTGCACGAAACAGCGCAAAAGGACACTTTGTTTACACACACACACGCACATACGCGCGCGCGCGCACACACAGAGAGAGAGAGAGAGAGAGAGAGAGAGAGAGAGAGAGAGAGAGAGAGAGAGATGAGACACACACACACACACACACACACACACACACACACACACACACACACACACACACACACACACGCACGCAGAGAGAGAGAGAGAGAGAAAGAGAGAGAGGCACACACACACACACACACACACACACACACACACACACACACACACACACACACACACACACACACACACACACACACACACACACACACACACACACACACACCACTCCTGACATAGATCTCAGTCGATAAGCTAACCAGGATTAATTTCAGCGAGGAGAGAAATTGAAAGAAACTGCTAAAAGCCCGCCTATTGTCGTCCGCTACAAGCACTCCTCAAGCAGAGTTCCATACCCCGACTCATAATCCTCTCGGCCCCGCTGGGACAGAAATATTTTCATGTTTGCCCAATCGAATTTGACAAAGTGTCTCACACAGGCTAACCCTTTGCCGTGCAAGCTGGGACTTACGCAACGTGCCAACCAGCACCGCACAGTTTCTTTTCCCGCTGAAGTTTTTGTCCATGACCCGTGAACGGGCGATGCATTTTCCCTAGTCCAACACATCTGACTCTGATTCCTACATAGGCAAATGCTGTTTTGGAGCATTTTGGGGCGGCGGGAATTTTGACTTTTGGCTGTCGTTCTGGCTGTTCTCTTTTAATGTGTGTGTGTGTGTGTGTGTGTGTGTGTGTGTGTGTGTGTGTGTGTGTGTGTGTGTGTGTGTGTGTGTGGTTCTGGAGTGGATTGTAAGTGGTAAGCTTCTTGTGACTTCCATGGCACCTGTAAAGAGGGTAGTCCGATTTTTCTGACTCAGGGGGCTTGACTCAGATTCTTATATTCGCAAAGGCTGTTAGGAGCACTGTGGGGCTGATAGGATTTTGACTGTGTGTCGGTTGTGTGGCAAACTGGTTTGAATCAAAGGTGTGACAACTGTAAAATTCTACCGTTATACTGCAACCGTTAAAAGTCCCGAACGAAGTCGCTGTACGTTTTTTTGTGTCGCCCGACAGACCCGCCGCAAAGACTGATTTTATAGGTGTGGGAAATCCGAGACAACGAAAGGGGGCTATACTGTTTACTGCTGGCGGCTGGTACACATTTTCACAGCAAGTTTCGTACATCAACGCTTGAAGCAATCGTGTACCCGCGCGTAAACAACTTTTCAACTGTAAGATGCATTCCTTTTCAGGTTCGTCTTCGTTTCAGAGTTGCATTCTTGCTCCGTGCTGCACGAACTTGGAACTTGATTCTACACACTACCAAAACGGTTAAAAGCGACCTGTGAGCCTTAAAAAAAAAAGAAAAAAAAAAAGGGAAAAATTGGCCCTGTTTAGCATTGGGCACAAGTTACGCGTGAAAAGAAAATCACGCTACCAAGATCGGTAGATTGTTTGCGTTGTGAGAGAGAGGCCAATGGGACCTTTTCTCTGCTTCTTTGCCCGATGGAATGATACCACTGTCTGGTCCCAGTAAAAGTGCTCGAGGGAACTTCAGCGGATGCTTTTTTTGTATAGGAAGATGTTCGTCGATATAGTATTCATAATCCGTACGAAAGACAGAGCTCTTTTTTGTCCTTTGCTTTGGAGGAGATTAGAAAGAAGAAGAGTGAAGTACTGACCTTTTCCAACGGGGGAAATAAATGGCGCTATGAGGTCTGCTGGTGTGATAGGCAGCACACACGGGTGTGTGTGCGGCACACATGGGTGTGTGTGTGTGTGTGCGTGCGTGCGTGCGTGCGTGCGTGCGTGCGTGCGTGCGTGTGTTTAGAAGTTTAACGTCGTTTTCCACTAAGTGAGGATGATCTCAAACACGGGGGCAACGAGAAAAAGGCCAGCACAAATATTTGACCCCAGCCGGGATTCGAACTCACGACCCGAGCATTGAGAGTCCAGCGCTCTACCATTCGGCTATCCCGGCTCCCCGGCGGCACACACGAGTGTAGAGTCAAACCTATCACAATGAGACACCAGTGAACAATCAACACTGAAAAGCGTTATTGGCAGATGTTTTCAAGTGGTCTGCTGGGACCGAACACTGGGAAGACCGCAGCTTATCTGGTCTTTGTCTTCGCCTTTGTTGCAGGCTGACCATTAGGTTGAACGTACACGATGGGCTGCTTCTTTTGGTGTCCTTTATCTCGATTTCAAATATAATTCATAAGAAAACTACCACTTTTCTTGGGGAGCCGGGGTGGCCGAATGGTAGAGCGTTGGACTTGTAATGCTGGGGTCGTGAGTTCGTGTCCCGGCTGAGGCCGAATGTTTGTGCTGGTTTTTACATCGTTGCCCCGTCTTTGATATCACCCTATGTGGTGGAAAAGGACGTTAAACCCCCAAACACCCACCCACTCACCCACCACTTTTGTTACTGATGTCGATAGTTCTATGGCAGTGTGACAAATGACGAAATACTAAGTGAAGTACGAATGAATGATGGCAGTCGGAAATGAGGAACTTCAGTTTTGCCAGCATGTTAAACGCTCTTCTGTCATCTGGCCCATATTCAAAATCTTATAAACTGTCTTCAGTCCACAACTAAAATCTTCGAAATGGTTTCAAGAGAGAGAGAGAGAGAGAGATGGGGGTGGTGGTGGTGGTGGGAGGGGGTGTTTAACCTCCTTTTCCACCACGTATTGTTGATATCAAAGATGGGGCAACGTGAAAAAAAAGGCCAGCACAAACATTTGGCCCAATCCGGGATTCAAACTCACGATCCGAGTATTGAAAGTCCAACGCTCTACCATTCGGCTGTCCCGGCTGCCCAATAAGAGAGAGAGAGAGAGAGGGGGGGGGGGAGTTCTCTATTCTCTGCACTTCTCACATTAATGCCTTTATTTCCTTTGTAGAAACCTTTATATATATTGTACATACACTTTCACTAGTTCGGACGGTAAATTGAAGACAAGAAAACAATCGCAGACAAATGATTATTTGAAAGAGGTTAAGAGTGGGCCAGGCTGTCTGACGCTGAGGACATATAGCTTGATGGGTATTGACTACATGAATATAGTCATCGACACAAGCCACAGCGCCGTCAGTCGGCCAGGTCTCGGGTGTGTGCAAATGTTGACAGAAACAGAACGGTTCCCGTTCAGTCGGCAAAACGGACACTTCACATGGCGTTTTCCTCTGTATGATAGGCCAGAGACGTGTGTGTGTGTGTGTGTGTGTGTGTGTGTGTGTGTGTGTTTGCTTTGTGTGTGTGCTTTGTGTGTGTGTGTGTGTGTGTGTGTGTGTGTGTGCGCGCGCGCGTACGTTCGCGCTATTCTTACCATGTCCTCTCTTGCGCGCGCGCGCACGAACAAAATCCTGGGCCTTTTCTGTAAATGAAAATGCACCTACGCCTCAAGGGGTTTTAAAATCCAAACTTCCATTCTTTGCAATGTCAAAAAGCTCTTTACGATGTTTCTATTACGCGACTTCCTATGCACACACAAGTCAATTCCTTTCTCCAGAGTAATTTCTCTAATGGAGCATAATTTTAGCGAAATGGCTGGGTTGGAATTATTGAGATTTTTTTTTATGCTTTACAGTAATCATCCAGTGAACATGAAATTCATTGATTAGAAAAGGCAGTTCAAGTGCTGGCTTACATTTTGACTTCATGGAAGAACTTTCTATTCGGCATTATTATGTGTTAATCCCAAAATCACCTTTCAGCTATTGTCAATATTTTGTTCATTTCGCAGTAAGTATACTAGTTAATTCATTCAAAATTAACAATTCATAGTAATTAATTGTGTATTGTGTAGACGCTTTACCCGGTGTATTTGCTAAGATCGAGCGCCGCAAATCGAACCAAATACGCACCCTCACGTGAACCACACGCATGCTCTTGCACACTGGACATAAACACGTTACGATCGCGTGGTGCGAAGGGTCAGTCCAGCTGTTTAAGGTTTGGAATTTAGAATTGCATTCAATCATAATAATAATAATAATAACAATAATCGAATATTGTGTAGGCCTTTATCCAATTTCTTCAAAGCGCCGCGAGCTGAACCCAACACGCACGCTCACGTAAATCACACGCATTCTCTCACACGGAAATGGACACAATACGATCACGTGGTGCGAACGGTAAGCTGAACTATTTAAGTGTCGGAATTTAGAAATGTATTTATTTCAACTTTTTATGGGTTGAAAATTTACAAAACAGAAGGGGAGGAAGCTGGTGTACCAGGAGAGAACCCCCTGTCGATCGGCCAGAACGGCGGTGTCACTTACGAGAAGGGAAACTTCGAGTGGGACTCGAACCTGACAAAGCCTCTTAACCACTAGACCACCGATCGCGCGAGAGGTTGGTGTATATAGCCGAACTATGTGAGAGTGAGCATTTTAAATCAAATCAAATCAAGTACATCTTTATTATCCCGGGCGGGAAAATCAAGTGCGGTTTACACGAGAATTCAAATTCAAATTCAAAAATACTTTATTATCTGTTGTAAAAATACATTTTAAAACAGAAAATTGTCTTCAGATACACGCATTCGCTAACACATAATATAAAGCACAGACCACACTACAGTTAAGATAAAGATTTCTATCAACTGAATATCACATAAGATAATGTTAGTATTACAGCTTCAGTTACGGCCCGACGTGTATCTGTCAATCGCAAAATCCACCACCACCTACAGCACGAGATACGATCCCCCTTTTGGGACGCGACCCGAATATTCGTCGAGAACGTGCCAAAACAGCCAAATAACAAACTCGCTGCGACTCGCTCCTCCCCCCCCCCCCCCCAGCCCCCACCCCCGGGCAAAACAGTGTGCAGTGGTCGTCATGGCCTCTTCCTTCCCTCCCCTCCCTCTCTCTCCCCACCCCACCCCCTTTTCACGTCGAATCAGCATTTCATTTAGAATTCGTGACCATCGCGACTATCGGCAACCGTTACGGCAGCTTTACCCATAATGCATACTAATCATGGCGGCTGCGTGGAAGTGATATCTGTCAACACACATTAACGGGGAGCCGATCCGTCGCAACTACTTGTGTAAGATGAGGTGGGGGGGGGGGGGAGAGAAAGCTGAAAATTAATGCTGTACCCGGCCTGCTCGCAAGAGAGCCGCTTATCTGTGCCCAGTGTACAGTCAATGGAAATTAATAAGGTAATGTTGCAGAACCCTAGCCAGGAAGGGGTAAGCCCACACGACCGCCATTTTCGCTCAAGCTGCTCCATTTCCCGGAAATTGGGTGTCGTGTGACCGATGGACTATTTCTGGACGACTGTGTGGCGGGAGTCCTCCGCCGAGGGTATTCGTCATCCCGCCGATGTATATTTACACTTAACAGAACGATTTAAGCATTTCAGCCCTGAAGCAATCTCAATAGCCATAACGTTCTCTGCCTGGGAGTTTTTTTAAGTGTGCAAGATCAAAAGCTGGGCTCTTGCGTATAAAACCCTAATTCTCAAGAAGTATTGGATCCATCCTATAGGGGAATCTTCCATTGTGCAGAGCGTATGAGAGTCGGTCACACGCATATTCTTGTTATGGTCTGCGAGACCGTAGGTGATACGGTGGCAGGGCTGAAAGTGTTTAAAAAAAGCAATAACAGCAACAACAACAAACAAGACAAACAAACAAACAAACAAAAAAACTTTTTTGGCAGCTAGTTGGAGGCCCGACACATGAGTAACTAGCGACGGCCCTAATTGAGCAGTCCAGCTGAACACTGTTCAGTCTAGATGGGTTAAATAACAGATCGGTCATTCTTTATATGTCCTTGGCTGTGATGGACGAGTCACAAACAGGCCTCGTTCACACTGTCAGTGGAACCTTTTATTTCCTTTCACCCGTCCGTATAGTCACCCGACATTCCCGCCAAATATTTGTGTCTAATCAGATACTCATTGTCCCATTTGTGGTGTATTCTCGGCCACAGACATGTGTAACCTCGTAACACTGTGTGATATAATATGGTATAGGATATCACTTTATTCGTCCCTCGAAGGGAAATTGCACTGTCTGCTCAAACAAAACTGACAATAAAAAACAAGTCATTACTTTTACAAACATTGAGCCGAACCAGCGCGCATACACACACACACACACACACACACACACACACACACACACACACACACACACACACACACACACACACTGTGTTAATAATAATAATAATAATGAGTATTGTATAGGCGATTTACCCGATTTCATGAATCGGCCCAAAGCGCCGCGAACTTAACCCAGCACGCACGCTCACGTGAATCACACGCATTCTCTCACACACTAGACGTGAACACTTTACAATCACGTGGTGCGAAGGGTCAGCTCAGCTGTTTAAATTTCGGAATTTAGAATTGCATTTATTTGTCAAATTTGGTGGGCTGAACATTTCCAAAGCAGAGGGGGAGGGAGCCGGAGTACCCGGAGAGAACCCCCGACGATCGGCCCGAATGAACGGTGCCACATACGAGAAGGAAAAATTCTTTGCCCCGAGTGGGCCCCTGACCTCTCGCATTGGTGACAAGTCTCTTAACCACTAGACCACCGACTGCCCCAGACCACCGATAAAAACAAAAATAAATAAATAAATAAATAAATGTCTACAAGAAAAGTTCCTTGAATGTTTCCTCCTGAGCACAAAGTAATAATTATCTACGAAGAAAGCACAGCAGCTCGGCAGCACTGCGGACTGTTCGGTCATTTCTCTGCGGCGGAGATGGACCACTCCAGCCTTCCTCCTAGCGAAATGGCCAATCACCTGCCGTCGGTCATGCTTGGTCAGCTGCTGAATCCCAAATTCGTGTCAGAGACGATTATTGGTTGATTTCGGATATTGTTCATTTTGCTGCCAAGTCTAGATTTAGGTCATGCTGGGACGTGATGGACTGGAAAGAGAACATGTGTAGTAATGGACATTTTGACAGCAGCTTTTTTTGTTGCAGAATCTGGTTGACAAGAATCTGCTCTTTAAACTCTCAGATTCCACGATTAATACGCTTCAGCGAAGCCAACATGTTTTGGAACATTCGATATAGTCTACCTTCATGATTAATAGAGTTCGCACCGACCTCCGTAGTGTAGTGGTTAGCACATCGGACCATGGACCGGGAGACCCGGGTTCGAGTCCCAGCCGAGGCAAGCGGGATTTTTCCTACCTAGGTCGGTTCCTACCCAGAGCGGGTGTGCTATGGGCCCAATGGGGGAGGCTGTTGCCGTACGGCCGAGCTTCACCCACTTCACGGGTGCGACTTTGGGGGTGCTTCCCTTGGAATGATTACACGGCCGGCACCTCAGGTGCCGTAGTTCCCGGGCCTGGTTAATGCCGGGATATTTATGACAGGAAGCGTGGAATGCGGCCCTGTCCCAAACCACACGGACCTCCATAGCATCATCTTACCATCATCCTCATCTCCATCATCATGCACAATAAAAATTGCCCCAGCTTCCGAGCCCTCCGTGGATTCCACCCATGACCTGGGAGGAACACCACTGGAACCAGCAAAGAGTTGTGGCAGCCAAAACAAACAAACAAACAAAACAATTAGTAGAGTTCGCAGTGCGGTAAGCTGCAGGTACGTGGCATGCCAATTTTAATAATAATAATAATAATAATAATAACTGGTATTTGTAGGACGCATTTCTTTAGAATAAAACTCAATGCGCCGATCACTCACCGACACTCATGCACATTTTACAACGATGGACAGACAGACATACACTTGTGAAACCGTTTAGCGCTGAGCCAACATAGTGCCGGAGAGCGATCATTCAGCTTCTTGACCCCCGACTGTCTGGAACTCCTTGCCAGTCGAACTCCGCCTTCAACCTTCGCTGCCCATGTTTAAATCATCAGCTGATGACTTTTCTTTACCGTCAAGCTTTTGTTGCTGAACTCCTGCTGAGTCTGCTTATGTGTACGTTTAGTTGCCTGATGACGCTGCACCTGCCAAATTGGATGTTACACAGTGTGTGTGTGTGTGTGTGTGTGTGTGTGTGTGTGTGTGTGTGTGTGTGTGTGTGTGTGTGTGTGCGTGCGCGCGCGCTTTAAGCTCATTGGGACAGCAGCGCTCTTAAAAAAAACTATATATCATTATTATTATTTATTATTAATTTATTAATGCTAATCGCAAGCAGAGTTATAGTGTTGTGGTCACTCGCTAACTAGAAGAGCTCCGGGCCGTTTCAACTTCTCGTTGACACAGCGAGCAGACTGCAGATTGTAACATTTTCAAATTTTGTTTAAACCGAGGCAGCACTGACGGTAGACCTGTACTTGTTATCTGTAAATCCCAAAGCACCAGGCGTATGATGCATGCAGAGAGACCAGCGGAATTTTTTAATACTGTCTATACACTGTAGCTAGTCTCGGACTTACGTGCTACTCTCGCTCTATGCATCAAGACCCATTGGACTAGCGTGACAAGGGACGGGTGGGGTGGGTGTTTGGGAGTTTAACGTCCTTTTCAACCACATAAGGGTGATATCAAAGACGGGACAACGAGAAAAAAGGCCAGCACAAATTATTATTTGGCCCCAGCCGGCGGGATTCGAACTTACGACCCGAGCATTGAGATGGACTAGCGTGACAAAAGCTGAGACTAAAAGATTGGTACAAAGTGCATAAACGGAGACTATGGCAAATTGTTGTGACTGTTTTCAGGGACAGAACGTTAAAGGAAATCTCCGACGTAGTAAGTCGGAGAGTGGAGTTACATCTCAGACTAATCTATAGTCCCTTATCGTGCAACAGACCCCAGACAAACCACGTTTACTGTATTCGTCCTGTTTACTACAAGTCTACTAAATCTAGTCACTGGACTGGATAAACTAGTAATGGATTTTCAACGGACGTTTAGTATAATGATAATAATAATTTATTTATTCATTTATAACTCGTGTAGCACGTTTTTATGTTTTCTGGTTTTGGTTTTAGTTACATATTTTATCCTTGACAGAGTCTAGCGCAACCCCGTGGAGGTTTTTTTGTTTTTGTTTTTCGTTGTTGTGAGTGCACATAGAATCTCTCTCTCTCTCTCTCTCTCTCTCTCTCTCTCTCTCTCTCTCTCTCTCTCGTGTAGTTTTAATGTATCATAATTACTTACCAGTCTAGTCTGCCATTTCAATGCTGTCTCTATGTACTTCTTCCCACTGAGCATTAACATAAGCGGTGCCGCTTGTTTATGCTCACTATCTGTTTACTTGAACGACTTGTCAGTATTGCAATAAACCTGTTTAAACCAATATTAATAATAATAATCATCATCATCATCATCATCATCGCATTATAATAGGCGCTTTCACGGTTCCAAAGTGCCGCGTGCTAACCCCAACACGCACACTCACGTGAATCACACGCATTCTCTCACACACTGGACATGAACACATTACAATCACGTGATGTCGAAGGCCAGCTCAGCACTTTAAGTTTCGGAATCTTAGAGTTCCATTTTTTTTTTTTTTTAAATTTCGTGGGCTGAACGTTTCCAGAGCAGAGGTGGGAGAATGCCGGAGTACCCGCAGAGAACAGAACCCCCGACGGTCGGCCCGCGTGTAGTCGGTATAGTTTCGGCGTACCCTGCTGCTGCTGCAACATGGGACATTCACAGTGTCAGCATTACTGACAAGATGCTGTGCTGTGGCACGCCCTACCAACATGGCAAATTTGACCCTTTCGTCCCGCGCCATTTTATGCAAATGAGATCGATACGGAGGCAAATAGACAGGTCTCACCAGGCAATGTTTAACCCTCAGTTTGCATAAACAAGCACTGGCAGAGTAATTGGGCGAGGCAGCCTATGTCGGTACCACGTACCCTTATTTTGCGAAACCTAAACAACGTTTTGTCTGAGTCCCTCCCCCCCCCCCTCACCAAGCGGATTGGTGGGGTGGGTGTTTGGGGGGGGGGGGTTTAACGTCCTTTTCCACCACATACGGGTGATGTCAAAGACGGGACAACGATAAAAATGCCAGCACAAATATTTGGCCCCAGCCGGGATACGAACTCACGACCTGACCAAAGCGTACCTGATCTTACTAAATAACAATGTAGAAGATAGCTGGCCGTTTAAGGTAAAAAACAGTCTTCACAGATACGGAATCTCTGATGTGTGGATTGGGGAGTGTGGGGGTGGGGGTGGGGGGTGTTAGATGAAAAAGCATTTCTTAGTTGTTTGAGATAACACGATAGATTGTTAGAAACAGGAATGGTCTAGTAAAATAAATACAAGTCCAAGATTTACGACGCACAAGACCTTTAAATCTTTTCTGGAGCGTGAATCATATCTAGATATACTTACTGTAAAAAAAAAAGAAGAAAAGTTCAGAGACGTTTTAATATGATTCCGCATGGGACTCAGTCCACTGAAGTGTAATAGATGGTTTGGAGAAGTGACTTAAGTTGTTGTCCATTTTGCAATTAGTTTGAAGAAACTGAGGTTCATATTTTATGCTCTTGTACTACTTACTCTGGATTCAGAGATAAATATCTTGCCAGTGTTTTGAAGGATAAGACTGGTAATTTTCTAATCTATAGAGTTTAAAAAAATAAATAAAATAAAACCTTTAGGGATATTCGGGCTGCTTCCCCCGGGGGAAGTGCGTCGCCGCGGTGCAGCGCCACCCAGTACCTATGCTATATTTTTCACAATTTTGCTGGGGGGAGGAAAACCGGATAACCCGGAGAGTAACCCCCGATGGGTAGCCCGGCAGCCAGAAAAAACCGGTATCACATATCACAAGCTCGACCTGGGCTCGAACCCACGCTTCATCGCCGTGACATTGGCGACGGCCGTTCTGTATCGCAGCGGCTAAATCCGACGCTCTACTCATTAGACCACCACACACCCCGAGAAGGGGGGGAGGGGAGGAGTTGGGGGGGGGGGGAGGGGAAAGAGGGGCTGGGAGGGGAGTTGGCAAATAGAAGTAGAGGATAATGGTCACAGATGTCGACTTTTAGGGGAAACTTTGGAATCACGCCCGCTCACCCCAGACATCCGCTCACCCCGTAGTGTACAGTTTGTAGTATCCACGAACTATAAAGAAGGAAGCACCGTTGACATTCGGTCCTGTTACAATAAATAATAATAATAATAAGCGCATTAGTTTCAGCGCTTTATTCCAAATATTTGGCTCAAAGCTCCGCGAGCTAACCCCAACACGCACGCTCACGTGAACCACGCGTATTCTCTCACCCACTGGACATGAACACATTACAATCACGTGGTGCGAAGGGCCAGCTCAGCAATTTAAGTTCCAGAATTTTCAGAATTGCATTTATTTTTTTAAATTTTGTGTGGACTGAACACTGACTTCCAAAGCAGAGGGGGAGGAAGCCGGAGTACCCGGAGAGAACCCCCGACGGTCGGCCCGAATGAACGGTGCCACGTACGAGAAAGAAAAATTCTTCGCCCCGAGTGGGACTCAAACCTCGACTTCTCGGATTGGTGACTAAAGTCTTAACCACTAGACCACCGACCGCCCCGGAATTGCGGGGGAGCCGGGGTGGTCGAATGGTAGAGTGTTGGACTTCTAATGCTCGGGTCGTGAGTTCGTATCCCGGCTGGGGCCAAATATTTGTGCTGGCTTTTTCATCGTTGCCCCGTCTTTGATATCACCCTTATGTGGTGGAAAAGGACGTTAAACCCCCAAACACCCACCCACCCACCCCGGTATTGCGTTTGATGGCAAACTGTCTGGGATTCTCAAATGCGCCGTCCGCCGACGTATAGTTAATGATTCGGTGCACCGGTTCCGCTGCGTGAAAAGCACGTTCAGCCCGGGAAGAATCCACATTGTGATCTACCTACGGCTACTGTCTGCCGCGTCATTTGATTAAACACCGCTTTCCGGGCAAACATGTGCGTTTAATTCTGGCGAAGTTAGGGAGCAAATTTGGCAGTTTTAATCAAATATCCTCCAAAGTAATTATTTGATCACGACGGTTTTGTTTTTCCCCTGCGTCTGATTCGTTTTCGTACGGATTCACCTTTGGGATTTGTCATGCACCGGAAATGACAGCGCAATATGATTGAGTGATGCTGAATTGTGCTGAGTTTGTTCAAATATGATCATTTTTTTTATCCTCAAAGCGTTGCGCACCGAAAACCAGATGTGCTGATAAACTTGTACAAGCAAATAACATAATAATCATTGCAGCGGTTCCAACATCCTCTCGCTCACCTGAGAGTCCCTAAAAAAAAAAAAAAAAAAACCCTCGGTGGTACTCAAATTTGAAAACGGACACACTCGGTGCTGCTGGCTGAAAGCACTTTGTCCTGGCGGTGCTTCTATTTGGAAACACTCGGGGCTATTTTTTTTTTTTTTTTTTTGCTGCCCCTCTTTGCCAGTTCCAGTGGGGTTCCTCCAAAGTCATGGGTGGAATCCACGGAGGGCTCGAAAACTGGGGCAATTTTGGGTTTTGTTTTTTTGTTTTTTGTTTTTATTATGCATGATAATGGAGATGAGGATGACGGTAAGATGATGCTATGGGGGTCCGTGTGGTTTGGGACTGCGGGACAGGGTAGCATTCCTCGCTTCCTTTCATAAATGCGGTGCCGGCGTGTAATCATCCACATCATAAGTCGTGTCATACCAAAGGAAGCACCCCCAAAGTCGCACCCGTGAAGCGGGTGAATCTCGGCTGTGTGGCAACAGCCTCCCAACTGGGCCCATAGTACACCCGCTCTGGGTAGGAGCCGACCTAGGTAGGGTGGGGTGGTAGTTTGGGGGTTTAACGTCCTTTCCCCACCACATACGGGTGATATCAAAGACGGAACGACGACACAAAAAGCCAGCACAAATATTTGGCCCCAGCCGGGATACGAACTCACGACCCGAGCATTAGAAGTCCAACGCTCTACCATTCGGCCACCCCGGCTCCCCCCGACTTAGGTAGGAAAAATCCCGCTTGCCTCGGCTGGGACTCGAACCCGGGTCTTCCAGTCCATGATCCGAAGTGCTAACCACTATACACTACGGGGAGCCACTCGGTGCTATATTGATCTGAGATGCAAAGCCCGCGCTAGGCAATAAAACGTCTCAACGTCGCTTTTGCTTTCGTCCAAGATCAAAACAACTTCTTCTCGACAGAACAGTGCACGTGTAATCTCGGACGAATCAAAACTGCTCCGTTCTCCATCAGCTTCGCTCTCTCTAGTAGAAGCGCAGATGGCCTTCCGCGATTTACCGAACTCCGGAGCCGAGTCGCCGGATCGCCGGATCGCCATCAAACACTTAGCTCCCAGTAAGTAGGAAGTCCTCCGCTGAAACACTGGAGCCAAGATCTCTCTGGCTCGTCTGAAGAGGTTTTTTTGGAGCCTCCTTCATCGGTCCTTTTGGCCCAGTGAAGCGCAAACGACGCAATGCCATTGGCTGTAGGGCTTTTTGTCTTCTAGGGAAACAGAATGTTTGTCTCGAAAACAGCGAGATTTTTGGCGTCTAATAGAATAACATGATGTCTTAAGGTTTTTTCCCTTCCTCAAGGACAGTCGATGCAAAGGAATCAGACCAACCTTCCAGTAGTTGACGTAAGCTTCTGTTGAGGTAAAATGAACGGCTCCACTCCTGGCAATCAAAAGGGTCGTCGAGCTCCCAGAATTCAGCCAATCGCGTGCCGTGGCATAATGAGCACAACACATGGCATGGCATTTCTTGCCAGACACTACGAAGATGGGTGGGTGGGAGGGTGGGCGTTTGGGGGTTTAACGTCCTTTTCCACCACATACGGGTGATATCAAAGACGGGGCAACGATGAAAAAAGCCAGCACAAATATTTGGCCCCAGCCGGGATCGAACTCACAACCCGAGCATTAGAAGTCCTACAAAGAGGGAAGCGTACGTAGTTTGACATGATGAAACGTGGCAAGAAAAGCATCATCTCCATCAACGTCATTTGAGGATAAAGACCATAATGTCAATCTCTTTCATCTTCAAATTAGAGGAATATCTGATACTTTCTTTCTGTTATCATTCATTCCTTCGTTCCTTTGTGTTGTCAGTTGGCGTGGCCGCAGGCCACTCAACATCGCAGTCAGGTGCAGGACAGGAAATGGCGCTCATGATCGTAC
>JACVVK020000355.1:695000-697500 GCA_018292915.2 Batillaria attramentaria
GGCATAATATCGAAGTGTCAGTAATACTTGCAACACAGGCGTGAGGGCTCCTGTCCGTCTTGCAGGGTACTCCAGCGCATGTTCTATCTCTGCTGTTAACTCCAAGATAGCGCGTCTGTTGAAGCGAAATTTCTTATACACTTTGCCATCATCATACACCTCCAGAGGGTGCGTTCTGTCACGAAAAATCCTCAATCGTCGGCGTTGTCTTCGTTGATAGAACGCGAAAGCAATGGCTGCCGCCATATTTGTTTTGACGAAAGTCTGAGACAATCCTCCGTTCACCTGCTCTATCGTGGGTGTAAATTTTGGCTCGTTTAGTCCACGGTTTAGTCTGTCTCTTCGCATTGTCCGGGTCCATGCATAGCTAACAACGCCGTTTAGTCCCAGACAACTCATATAGTCCCTGACTTTCCGTATTGTCTCGCTCCATACATCACATCCCAGGTCACTGAATGGAAACAACATGTTGGGCTGGTGGCCATCATTGTTTTTGGCAATATTGTAGTCGTTTCCCGAGGTTGCCTACAAGCCGATTATGTGTTGCTACTGTCAGGATGTGGTGTATGACCGGTGAGGCGGTGTAAAGCAAACCATGCATTCAGACGAACCATCCACACACACTCATGCACTCACACCATGCAGGAAACGAACACGACGAGCAATATGCAGGTCACCAGTCAGGAGAACTGCAGGCGGAATGCTTGGGTTTTATCCCTTGTAGAAGACACACACACACACACACACACACACACACACACACACACACACACACACACACACACACACACACACACATGCACTCGCTCATCCGTTCGCCATTCTCTCGCACACTCTCACGTCATGTTTTGTCATGGTCACCGTATCATTGTGACTATGAGCCCCATGGACCGGAAGACCCGGGTTCGAGTCCCAGCCGAGGCTAGCGGGATGTTTCCTACCTAGGTTGGCTCCTACCCAGAGCGGGTGTGCTATGGGCCCAATGGGGAGGCTGTTGCCACACAGCCGAGATTCACCCGCTTCACGGGTGCGACTTTGGGGGTGCTTCCCTTGGTATGACATGTCTTATGATGTGGATAATTACACGGTCGGCACCGCAGGTGCCGTAGTTCCCGGGCCTGGTTAATGCCGGGACATTTATGACAGGAAGCGTGGAATGCGGCCCTGTCCCGCAGTCCCAAACCACACGGACCTCCATCATCCTCATCTCCATCATCATGTAATACATGTATATATATAAAAAAAATGCCCCAGCTTCCGAGCCCTCCGTGGATTCCACCCATCACCTTGGAGGAACAGCACTGGAACTGGCAAAGAGCTGGGGCAGCAAAACAAACAAACAAACAAACAAACAAACAAACAAACCAGCAATGAAATCCGTTAACAACACGCTGAAGACGAACAACTAAACTGAAATAGCCAAACTAGGCTCACGTGTCCGGAGAACTACTTCGCGGAAGTGATCAATTTGATCAATAGTGCTTCGGTTCCAGTTCGTTTGCTTCGCGTGTTTCGTGAGGCGGAGAGATTTTTTTTTGCTGCATCCGAGTGACGCTTGCAGTGAACGGATCGACCTACCTACCTGCGCGTAATGATTATCAACTGTGGCACATATGAGATTAGAGGCGACATCGGCGCATGCAGTTTGGCCATTAGTATGGGGTCACGTGGTATTCTTCCTATCGTTGTCCTAAGATGTGCACCATTTCACTTATCACAGCCGGATTGTATACATAATATATATCTGTATATGTTATGCGTAATTTCTGAAATTGCCCATTTCATGAAATACCCTCGATTTTTCTCATTTCGTGACATAAGCAGCAAAATTGCGCATTTTATGAAACGGCCAAACTTACTGGCCATTTCATGAAATAAGCAAAACTTTGTCGCGCATTTCACGAAATATGCATTGGAGAATTTTTTTTGCAGTTAGTTAAATATATTTTAATTTGATTAAAAACATAGTCACATGTTTGACCTTCGGTTCAAATGAGCACGTGAATTCAAATACTTATGCCATTTATTTTGGCCTTTGTTCCGATATGTATACATACAGTCTATGAAACATAGTTAAGTTCTTGGGGTTTTTTTTTATTCAATTACTCTGAGAAAAAACGTTCAAAACGAGAGGTCTGGGAGACCTTCACACCAGCCAAATCTGGCTTTTCCGTTTGTTGAGGGGAAAAATACATACAGACTTTTCACAGTGAGACGCCTCTGATTACGGAAAATACACCACACGAGTTTGTTGATTTCGACCGAAAAACTGCGAGTTTTAACGAGCATTGTTGTCGCCGCAGTTCCAACACCGAACATAATTTGTTTGTTACAAATGAAATAATTTCTGACCGCATCTCTCCTGAGTGAATTGGAAAACAATCTGTTTCCCTTCGCTACTTCAGTTCAGAGACACCAGCGTAGCGCAGCTTTCACCCGAGCGCCATCGCGGACCCAATAATTATAACCCTCGTGGATCAATAGTTATAAAAGCGCTCCG
>JACVVK020000355.1:702500-705426 GCA_018292915.2 Batillaria attramentaria
GTGTTTGGGGGTTTAACGTCCTTTTCCATCACGTAAGGGTGATATCAAAGACGGGGCAACAAGAGAAAAAAAGCCAGCACAAATCTATGGCCCAAGCCGGGATTCGAACTCACGACCCGAGCATTAGAAATCCAACGCTCTACCATTCGACCACCCCGGCTTCCCGAGAGAGAGAGAGAGAGAGAGAGAGATTAATTTTGCCACCCGCAGTTTTGCGTGTTGAACAAAATCTTTTCGACTGAGCGAGATGATAATGACCCTGACAATAACGACAAAGGAGATAGGGACGATTACAATAAAGATAACGATAAAGACAACAACGACGACCACGACAACGAGATGAAGATGACGACGACAACCGCAGCGCCATTTACAACGCCGTCGACGACGATGGATGACAATGACACGATAAAAGAATCAAGAAAGAACAAGATAACGAAACTCTTTCGGACCACACTGCCTCTACAATGACCAGTGCTTTATACACTACGCAACTGAAGGCCAGCAGACGACTTCTCCCGGAGTCACTGATGCGTGAAATGAAATTGTCTGCTTTCCCGGGTCCTTTCGGTGCTTTGAGCCAAAGGGGAACGGACTTGTGAAGGCGTAATACGTTAGCAAGTCTCAACTTCACGACTCGGCAAAATCAGGAGATATTGGCTCGTGTCTTTAACGTACGCTTGTCCGGTGCTTCGTTGGTCAGATGACGTCCAGCGTGCAAGGTATGCGTTTAAAATTTTACATAATATGGCAGACAGAATAATTTTATGCACCCACGAGAATGATTGGGGATTCAGAGAGACTTGGAGACGTGTTGGTATTTTAGCTGCGAGTGCACTGAAACCAGTCATTTCCTTTGAAAGTGCGGGTGCCGGGGTAGCCGAATGGTAGAGCGTTAGACTCCCAAATGCCCGGGTTGCGAGTTCGAATCCCAAGTATTTGTGCTGGCCTTTTTCTCGTTGCCCCGTCTTTGATATCGCCCTGACGTGGCGGAAAAGGACGTTAAACTTCCAAACACCCACCTACCCCCGTTGAAAATGCACATGTACTTACTAGAATAGGAAGGATGACACGGATACTTTCATACCTCACGGGAGGTGTGTTTTACCCTCGCGCTGTTCTCCCCTAGCGCGGTTTTGCTGCTGATCAAGAGATTCTGGAAAAATTTGCCCCCCCCCCCCCCCCCCCAAAAAAAAAAAAGAAAAAAAAAAAGAAAAAAAAGAAGAAGAGCGATATCGATGTTTTGTAAAGAGAGGGTCGGTTTCATCGTACACCTTCAAGTCACGTGACACGCTGAACGTTACCTCCGTTGTACAAGTGGCAGGTCGAGTTAGCCCGACCTGGGTTCTCTGAAAATGTCAAAAGCATGACAATATCAAAACATGTGCAAAATTTATAGCCTTTTTGTGGGTGATCGTTGCTACGATATGAGCGAAAGCATCTGCTGACCGGTCATGCCGCTAGGGTATGGAACGTTCTAAAGCAACACTGACATTTCTTTCATGTGACACCTAATTTGCATGTAACGGAATAACGAAATTGCAGAGCATTAAAGGCCCAGTTGTTCTGCTCAAGACGCATTGTTTCTCTCTCTCTCTCTCTCTTCACTGCAAAGGCGCCGTGAGCATGCTTACTGCATGGAAATTTTCTTGTAGCGCTGTACAAATGGCCAATCATCATCATCATCATCATGTGTGTGTGTGTGTGTGTGTGTGGTGTGTGTGTGTGTGGTGTGTGTGTGTGTGTGTGTGATTTCTCTAATGGCAGATATCTCCTGTTTGAAATGGTTGGTACTTTGAAAAAACAACAACAACAACAACAACAACAAACAACAAAAAACCAAAAAAACAAAAAACACCACAACACCAAAACAGACAAAACAACAGAAATCTGGAGAAACAGCTTTGGGATGGGTCCATTCCTACTTGTTTTGATTATTGTTGTTGACACTTTAAGAGCTGCACGCCCTTCCTTATGCCGCTTCAATAATGGACGACTCCACTCCTGTCAATCAAAAGGGGAGCCGGGGTGGCCGAATGGTAGAGTGTTGGACTCTCAATGCTCGGGTCGTGAGTTCGAATCCCGCCGGCTGGTGCCAAATATTTGTGCTGGCCTTTTTTTCTCGTTGCCCCGTCTTTGATATCACCCTTATGTGGTGGAAAAGGACGTTAAACTCCCAAACACCCACCCACCCAACCTGTCAATCAAAAGGGTCGAGCCCCCAGAATTCAGCCAATCACGTCCGGCGGCAAACGTTTTGCCAGACACTACAACGAGGGAAGCACGTGTAGTTTGATATGATTGAAATAGAAAGCAGTAAGTCTATTGACGTCATTAGGGGAAAAAAGGCCCATTACGTCAATCTCTTTCATCTTGAAATCACCCCTTTTCCCATACAATGCCCGGCTGGGACCAAAATTAATATTTGTGCTGGCTTTTTTTGATCGTTGCCCCGTCTTTGATATCACCAGTATGTGGTGGAAAAGGACGTTAAATCCCCGAACACCCACCCCCACACACCCCCACCCCTCATACAATGACGTCATGGACGTACTGTGTTTTGCCCATTACATGGCAGAGTGAAGGGGCGGGGCTTTGACCTCGGGGCGTGACGGGTGGAGTCGTCTATTATTCGCTGATTCTTTTCTTCCTTTACTCGCGTTTCTTTGAGTCATCGTCGATTAGAAAGATTATTTCAAAGGAAACAAATGATTTCTCACGTCAGGTTGGCATTTTGTCATTGTTTCACATGCAAATCATTGAAACTGACCCCAAAAGACCCCCATCATTTCCAAGCCGCCATGAAATACAAATCTGAATTGCAAATGTTTCACATGAAACATCGCGATGAACTATGAAAAATCTGTTCGGATGCTCTCTCTCTCTCTCTCTCTCTCTCTATCACACACACACACACACACACACA